>MJUT01049483.1:156830-178885 GCA_002080005.1 Gigantidas platifrons | reverse complement strand
TGGTTTTCTCTGGGTACCCCCACAATATAACTGAAATATTGTTGAAAGTGGCGTTAAATACCATAACCCTAACCCTGAAATTTAATGTATTCTTACCAATATTAGTAGCATCCGGTTTATCGCCAACGTGTTGATCCATAGTGGGTGTAACATTAGTTATCGTATGTGATGGTTTAGAAGTAGTTGTCACATCAACAGACCGACTAACTGCTTTGAGAAAGAAATACAAATTATTAAATTATATCATCTAAATTATAAAGAACTGAATACATTATTGCAGAACATTCAATAAAAACAAATGCCGAGGTTAAACTAGGTTTTGGTTTTATTTGGACCAAACCTCCCCTCTAAGGGAAATGATGTAGTAATACAAGGAATATATATTACCAGTCGATTTTGATCGTAAATGAAGGTTATTCCAGAGACGCGTCATTCGTATTAAATTTGATATCTACGTTTATACTATAATGGCAAACTATCTACATATGACATTTAATGTATTCTTACCAATATTAGTAGCATCCGGTTTATCGCCACCGTGTTCATCCATGGTTGGTGTAATATTAGTTATCGTATGTGATGGTTTAGAAGTAGTTGTCACATCAACAGAGCCACTAACTGCTTTGAGAAAGAAATACAAATTATTAAATTATAAAGTACATAATACATTATTGCAGAACATGTCTAATCCTACACACTAAGAAGCCAGGGAAATGTGTCAGATTGTACAGGATGTTGGAATACTCATGTTTTACTTTTTAATTGACAGAAAATTGCACAATTGTAACAAAAAAAGAAATTGTGTGTTTGCTTATGTATGATGTGTTAAAGAATTAGAACTACAATGTAAAGTGATGTTTATACAATGTAGATGAAAATACATTTGATATCTAATTTTTATCACAATTAATATATTTAGAACAATTTCATGATATATCAGATTATAGGTGTAGCCATGTCCTTTACAAAGCAGGTGAAAACAGTTAGATGTGAAATTGAGAATATTTTTGTATTGGTGAATAATGAGTTCCGGTCTCTTATAATACTACAACTGTGTTATGTAGAGTCAAAGCCAGTAAAGGTAATATTATTGTCCGTAATACAAGAAATCAAACATTATCGCAAGGGAGAGAAAAAGATCCATTGCCTTTTGAGAAATAGATATTTGACTACAATGTTTGCAGCAATGACTTCAAACTAGGATCATCGTAGTATTGCACATGAAATACAATGAATAAAGTAAGAAACAATTATTTTAATAAAACAAAGTGTACTACCTGACAGTTTGTCGCTCGTTATAGCAGCCCCTTGAAAACTGGAGTATGTTGTTCTTTTGGATACAGAATTACCATCTAACTTTGTGACTGATGCTGAAGCTGTTATTGTACGTTTGATTCTAACGGAGGTCTTGCTTGTATCTACAGTTAAAAATTGAGTTACATTCTTAAAAAGTCTTGTTAGATCGAGAAATAGATAGAACATCCTTTATTATGAAAGCAGCAAGCTTTTCCGTTATAAAAAATGAGAACCTTCATTAGAAAGAAAATTCTATTTATCATTTAATGATTTTTCAATTAGGAATATTTTTTACAAAATTTCGCATCAGTGACCACAGTCTTGAAATAGAGAAGGGTCGATATAATAAAATTCCATGTGAAGAAAGACTATGCAAAAATTGTAGAGTCATTGAAGATGAAGCTCATTTTACTTTAAAATGTAGAGTAAATCAGAATCTGAGAGAATCTCTATTTAATAACATTGAATTGGATAATGCAATTTTCATAAACTTTTCTGATGAACAAAAGTTAGTCTATTTACTAAATCCTGCTTCCGTGCGACATGTTAGAGTTATTGGCTACTACTTGAAACGGTCATTAGAACTGAGGACAGAAGTCTTATTGCTACATAAATAACTCGCTATGTTTGTCTTTTTCTTTTTTCTTTTTTCATACACACAATTGTTTGTTTGTTTGTTTGTATTAGTCACATACATGTTTATATATGTTTAATGACAATAAAGTTATTATTATTATAAAGAAATATATTATGATTGAAAATTACCTTTAACGTGAGCACGAGTTAATAGGTGTAATAGTATGGACATTGCATACAACATATCGAAATATGAGGTGGTTAAAGTTGTCTGCTTATATTGGGGTTGTGGTGTTTATTGCGCTTTTTCAACAATATTCCAGCTATATTAGGGTGGTCATTGTTATTAGTGGATGAGTACCAAGAGAAAACCACTGACCTGTCGCAAGTCACTGATAAACTTTATCACAAAATGTTGTATTTAGTACACCTCGCAATGAACGAGATTCGAACTCACAACATTAATGGTAATATGCACTGATTGCATACGTAGTTGTAAATTTAACTACCATACGATCTCGACGGCCCCGAAAGAGGAGAAATGTAAATACAAAGAACAGACTGAGGGAAGATAGTGTGAGATTTTAAACACCGGACCATTAGCGTTGAAAGGTGAAATAAAACATTATTGCTTTACTGTAGCTGATCCATATTCCTGTATTATAAAACATAATTTAAACAGAGATGGTCAATAATTCTACCAATATCTACAAAATGAACAATCACCTCACACATACAAAATTGCACCACGACATAATATTTATAAGGTTGTAAATCCAGGTACGGGGTACTGGCTATTACATGCACATAATTTTCATCTCTTAAAATTAAGAATGGAGTGGAGAATATTTTTGTCTAGCCATTTCTCCATGAAATCATTTTTCGGACTATTTGAAGAAAAAAAAATATATTGATACTGTTTTTCATCTGGGAGTTGCATGCTGTCTGTAAAATCTGGTAATGTTACATGGTTGCGGCCATTCCATTTTACAAAATGATCAGTTTATACCAATAATACATACCCGTATTAACAGTTGTCAATGTTTCAGTACTGTAATGATTCTGTGTACTACTAGACAATTGGTGTTTGTATTTCGAAACAGAACTAGAAACGGTAGATTCTGCTATAGTATGTGGTATGGATAAATTGTAGATGCTCGTGGTTTGACTTGTACAGTCTCCTGAAGATATTACGGTGCTACTGTTATCTGAAATGAATAATATTAATTGAATTCAGAAGTTAGCCCTTGTTTTTAGCATATTTTAATGTTTCCATTGTTTTATTTCCGTTTTATCTTTACAGGAATGCATCTCAATAACCGGAACCGCATCGCTGGCGCAATGCTGAGCGTGGTCTCCTCGAGTACGGTATATCCTTTTCTCTACCCAACACCGAGTGTACAGTTCTTCGGACTCTACGACTGTATCGGTGGTGTAATGGTCATCGTGGTTGCCTCGAGTGCGGTAGATGGTGGGTTCGAGCCCCGGTCGGATCAAGCAAAAGACTATACAAATGGTATTTGCTGCTTCTCCGCTAAGCCCAGAGCAAAGAATCCGGTTAATATGTCCGAGTGAAGCGACATGTCTACGCACAGACTATTGATTCACTGAGCTAGTACTATAAAAATCCAACAAAACATATGTTGGTCTAATACAAAGCGGACTTCATTATCATATCATCGAATGTAACGTGTTGTCGCCATGATGTAGCTGAAAAGATGATCATCTGGCGTTAAGCAACAATCACTCATTCTTTTTCATAATCAGCCTTTCATTTATAGTTTGCGTTTCAAAAATATTTACATTGTAAATAAATATATATTTCGCTTGTATGCTACATTTATCCAGATTTGCTCAAATACTGTACAGTCGAACCTTTGGGAAAAAGAAAATGTGGCCTTATAAGACAAGTGACTTCTTAAAAGAGGTTCAATTCATATGAAATGTTATATGACCGGACAAGAAAAAGGTGACCTTCTAATACAGGTGTCTGCTTGATAGAGGTGACCACATAGGCAGGCTTGACTATTTTGTCGAATAAACTTGCAATTTCTATACTGCAAAATTTTAAATCGACGGAACCATTATGACATAAACAGAAAGTGTTTATATGGAAGTCTTAGTCAAGTACTTCCCGGTCCTTTCCTCATTCACGACTTATCACCGGATTTGTAACTAGATTAACACGACGGGTGCCACTAGTGGAGCAGGAACTGTTTACCTTTCCGGAGCACCTGAGTTCACCCCCAGTTTTTAATGGGGTTCGTGTTACTCGATCTTTAGTTTTATGTGTATGTTTTGTAGATCGTTGTTTGTCCTTTTGTACTTTTTCTTTTGGCCATTGTGTTGTCTGTTCTTCTTCAATTTACGGATTCTGATTACCCCTATGGTATCTTCAAACTCTTATTATATCCCTTATCATTAGATAAAAATACCTGTTTTACAGAAAAAAGCATCCGCCGTTTCATTACAGTTGGTATAATAAGGTGTGTATGGTAGTACATTGTTGGTACATTTGACATTTCCACAAGACGATATATCTGTCATATTAATATTGTCTGCTGAAATAGCAATACAAATAAAAGTGTCACAAAGTGTAAATATATTATGTATTTTAAATGTTCAAGATTATATAGTGTTCTTTATAATACCAATCTTCACCCTGTTATATGTGAGGGTTGGTATTTTAATCACATGTAGAAAGCACTGGCATGATCACATCATTTCATTAAGAGGGGAGGTTTAGACCCATCAAACTAACCGGTTTAATCCCGACACTTTTATTGAAGTGCTTGTACCAAGCCAAGAAAGTGAGGGTATTAATGTTGCCTCTTTCTACGATTTCTATATTTGAATTTGTTCCGATAATGTTGTATTTTGTTCTTCTTCATTTTATTGTCGTACTTTTTGTCTTTGATTTGCTATTTCTGCGTTCTAATATGACGAAGAAGAAAAAATAGCACTAAAGCAAAGATTTTACGTATGCTTTGTATAGAAGACCATAAATATGCAACATATAAATACAATCCTCAAAATGTACAGGGTGTCTTCGTTTAAATAATCGTGCCTACGATCGCTTGGTAGTTAGAGATATATCTTGCCATATAATCAAAAGTTGAGTGTTTGACTCGAACTCGAGACGATGTGAACACGATACAACTTTATGTGATGAAGTTTGTCAGTGACTTGCGACAGGTCGCTATTATTCCCTGGTACTCCGATTGCAGTTTTTCAAAGCAGCACAATATAGCTGAAATATTGTTGAGAGTGGTGATACACATAAAATCAACTAAAGCGTGTGAGTTGGATTTCCGTCTGCGTCTTAAAATGAGCTATCCTGTTGAGGCCCTTTGATTCCCATGTTCCAAAAGACTTTTAAGTCGCTTGTCTGTCCAACCATTTGATTATGACGAAGGTGATTCCAGAATCAATGTATTCACTAATGACAAATAATCATTACGTACACGTACATTGTTTAGTTACAAGTCATTTGATCATACTTCTATATATGTCTTCTGATTTAACCCGTTTGATATATCTTATACACCTGTTTAAGTAAGTGACAACATTGCAATATATAAATGTATGGCTTTCAATGACTGTCATTAGGAATGGATAAACTGGGTTATGACCTTTCTTTTTGGTAGTGTTCTATTTTATTAGAGTTATTATATAAAAGTAAAACGACAATATGCTGCATGACGAGGGAAAAACCCGTAGAACAACACAAACATATATAATGTAGAGGAATACAGCAGGTCTCAACCGATCTACAGCCCCGAAAATGTGTTAAAAATCGTATTTAGTCCTGATCTACAAACGTATTTTATAATACAGGAAATTATTTTGTTGTCTTCTACAAATCAAAACAGTCAAGTTTTAAATATCTTTGAGTAGTTTCGGTATAATAAAACATATGAGCTGATCATCAAGTTGTCAACCCTCTTGAAGTTGTCCCTTGGCCTAAAGCAATAACTGTATATTATTATATTTTAATCTATGTGATAGATTTTAATTGGATTAATTTAGTCATATGTGATAATAAAATAATTGAGATGTTTTGCCAAAATTTGCGCTGCCGGGAAACAACCCTATTGTTCCCGCCAGCCAAACAACCCTATTTTTCCTCGCCGAACAACCCAATTTTTCCCCAGAAGGGAGATAACCTATAAAACATTGGCAAAAATTTGCGCTGCCGGGAACAACCCAATTGTTCCCCGCCGAACAACCCAATTTTACCCCACAAGGGAGATAACCCATAAAACATTGGCAAAAATATAATAAAACAATTACGGCCCTCTGTGTAGGGAAACATCCAGATTTGTCAACTCTCGGGGGTTGTTTTCCCCCTCAGGTTGACAAATATGGATGTTTCCCTACACAGAAGCCGGCCGTAATTGTATTATGTTATTCAGCATTGGTTATTCGCATAGCGACTAAGTAAATATATTTGTTTATTATTATTACATAATATATTACCACGATCTACATGAGCCGATATCTCCACTCGAAAAATATTCGTCCACATCCCTGCTTCGGTTGTAGTATCTTTGTTTAGTTCACAGACATCAGTAGCATTATTTTCCTTAGAATTTTGAGCTTTACAATTGTTTTGACTTTTATTCCAGTTTGTTGTTGAACTAATAGATGCTTCTTTGTCACTAGGCAATCCTGTTACACAGAAATAATATATTTTATTTAAAAAGACGTTGCTTTGTAGACAATATATTTTTCGACCTCCCATATATTGTCACAAAGAAAAGTTTGAAGATACCAAAGGAGTAATAAGAAGCAATGAATCTAAGGATAGACAATACAATGACCAAGGAAAAAAGATAAACAATAACATACAAAACACTACATAGAAAACTAAAGATTGATGAACAAGAACCCCGAATAACAGAAGGCGTTCTGGAATGGAAAACAGTAACTTTGATGTAACTTAGTGGCAATAGAAGTAAAACACACAAAAACCCGGAAGTGAACTCATGTGCTCTGGAAGGATTAGATTTCCCTGCTCCACCAGTGTCACAAGTCATGATATGAATACCACCGCGATTGTAACTAGATTAACACGACGTGTGGAGCAGGAACTGCTTACCCTTCCAGAGCATCTGAGTTCACCTCCGGGTTTTACTGGGGTTCGTGTTACTCGATCTTTAGTTTTATGTATATGTTTTGTAGATCGTGGTTTGTCCTTTTGTACTCTTTCTTTCTGGCAATTGTATTGTCTGTTCCTCTTCGATATACAGATTCTGATTAACTCCTTTTGCATGTTCAAACTCTTCTGATATATATATCGTGTTGGGCACCAGCATACGTAAATAAGCACAACTAACAGAAATATAACATGAACTCCCTACATAACAAATGGAAGCAAAGACGTACTTCGGTACAAAGTTTTACAATTGTTTTGACTTTTAGTCCAGTTTGTTGTTTAACTAATGGATGCTTTGTTGTCACTAGACAATTCTGTTACACATAAATAAAAGATTTTATTTATAAAGGCACTGGTTTGTAGACAAGACATTTTTCTACCCTCCATATATTGTCACCATTCATACAAAGAAAAGCCTACCAGATAAAAGATACCAAAGTGGTAATCAGAAGAAATGAATCCAATGACAGAAAATATAATGACCAAAGAAAAAAGGACATATAATGATCTACAGTCACTACACAGAAAACTAAAGATGAACAAGAACTCCTAAACAAACTGGTGGTGTTCTGGAAAGGAAAGCAGTTTATATTCCACATTTTGTTTTCTTTGATATAATATAGCGGCATTAGAAGTAAAATACTTCGAGTGAACTCATGTGCTCTGGAAGGGTAAGAAGTTCCTACTCCACACGTGACAATAGTAGTGTTACTGCTAAACATGCATGAACATCATCTGATACAGAAATCGTTTTAGACACCAGTAAAAATAAATACAACTAACATAAATATAAATGAACTATCTACAAAACAAATGAGAGTAAAGACAAACGACCATCAAATTTTACGCAGATATCACAACCCGGAATTAAAAACGTGAAGACATGTAATTTAATCACATGAACAACACGAATCCCACTAGGAAAGGCAAAACAGGGAAGAGCATCCATGTTGTACCTACGTCAATACATGGAGATAATTTCCCGACCAATATCCTTCCTATTGGAAGATACTCCTTTATCAATGTTATACTGTTAGGATAATAATATTTATTCTGCACTTGTTCTATTTAAGGAGTCAAATTGCATTGACTGGATACTATTTATAAAATACGGCCACTGACAAAATTAGGGTATTTCTGGTACTTGATTCGTGTAGAGCGACGGTAGGCACAATAACAGTATAAACGTGGAGTTCTCAGAAGACACAATAAAAAAAAGATTAGAACTACGCTTATTTCTGTTCTTTTTAGACAGTTTGCATTTTTTTTACATTGCGGGATAAACACAATATACGTATATTGTCTCAAAATGTAAAATTCATTAGCACTCGCCTAGAAACAGAAAAGTCTCGATTTTCTACCAGCTGTTCTAAAACTCGAACAAATAATTTAAAAAAGTTTCAGAAAAGGTACGTATATTGTCTGTATGTAAAAGAAGCAAAGTAATAATTCTTTTAGAATAAATTTACAAGCCGTAAAATATGAAGTCACACGCAAACATTTCTAATGCAGTTTCATTATTATTTACACACCACAAATGGGTATATGTAGTGATGCACACCTCTCTGCAACCTTTTTCTGTGACCCATTTGTACATTTTGAAGCCACACAATTTCCATACCCGTCAAAAGACGCATTGTATAAAACTGAAAATAAAATCATATTTCATTTTCAAGTGACAACTGACTAATGGTGTTAAACACTAATCAATCAATCAATCTTCAAAATTTGCTGATACTTAAAAACATCATTTGATAATTGAACAACTATTAATTAGGTAAATTCCTTCTTTCATTGCTTTAGTTACTAATTTTAATGCACATAAACATACATAATTTCATATTTTAGAGCTTTAAATAACTCTAAATTTTAGTTCTATGAATGCTATATGAATATTTCTTCTTTATGGAATTATTTCCAAATAATTAATTTAATTTAATTGTTGAAATGAGCATCCAACGCCGTTGACACGATCGAGTTGTGTTGAAACGTTACATTATAAATGTGTTGAATAAAATGGGAGTATATCCAACTATCTTCAAAGATTTGATGGGCACGCCAAACATGCTTGACAATCTGTTCACAATTTCAAATTTGTGCTTTGAAACAGTTGAACGGGTAAAGCTTGAAGCGAATTTGAAAGAACAATTTGACCGTTGAAACGCATCTTAATCTTCTTTAATGGAATCCTACCTTTATATACCCACGAAAAAACAGGATTGTGTACAGTAAGACACACATTCTTGCTGGTGCCAGTTTTTATTATAGGGTTTTTGAAATCACATATGCATTGATTCTCCTGAAATATATAACATGTTAAAAGAAGAGAACACAAAACCAAAAAGTACGTGTCATGTGTATACTAGTTTGTATATTTTTCCAATCTTAGAGTTTGTGGTGTATTAATTTTAGCTGTTAACATTTGTGTCATGTCATTGTAGTTGTGTATATAAAATAATGAAAATATTGACTTTTTCTTTATGTTATTTTATTTAATATTCGCGTAAAGAAAGATTTCCAGCAAAAAGCATGTTAAAATTATAATTCCCCGTGTAGTATTGAATCTATTCATGTAACATGTAATACAATGAAGCAACAACTGCGCAATACCTTCTTTAAATTAAACATTGTGAAAAAAGACAAATTAAGAAGATTAATAAATATATTGCATCGGTTGTGGTTCAGATCTCCTTTTTATATCAGATGTAAGGGGAAATCTGTTTAGTTGTTAAAAAGCACTCTGTTTTCTGAAATTTATATCATCAAAAATGCTTGTGGGTTTGATAAAGAACCCATTCGCTATGCTTAGGATAAGTGTTGTTCAACAGACAGTCGTCACTTCTATGGATGCTAACTGTGCTTTTCCTCTCATCGATTCGTTCCTTTATTCGTATGAGGCATACTTAATACAAGGGATTCTCCAGAAAACCGAATAGAAGTTAGCCCAATCCATTGATATCACGGTCCGGTATATATATGATGTCCTTTAACTAAATAATTCTAAGATTTGTGATTATGTAGATCGCATCTATATTGCTGAGCTTGAAAAATAAATAAAAGCTAGAGAAAACCAAAGGGGAAATTATGAATGGACAATCCAGAGTCACTGGCAAAATTGGAAATACAAGACACAGGACGAAGACAAGCAAAACCAAAACAGATGGGCAACACGAACTGATTCATGGGACCAACCCCCTCCTCCTTAGTCACATGATGTGGTCACGTGTGATTTAAATGTCAACCTTCACATAACTGGGTGAACAGCTATAATTTTGAAAGTATGCATAGTATATTTTATATTCGGGACAGAGAAGTCGGAGAGCAGATGACTCTAACCAACATTTAAATATTAGATAGCATATAGTATCATCATGTCACATGATACCTAAAATCAAGTAAAGCTAAGGTCAAGTTCAACCCATCAGATTTTTGGCTATCATGTTTAAGCGCTTTGGCTTACTTACTGCCAAACGCTTGTCTTATTTTGCTTTGCAATATATGGACTATGATCGTACCTGATAAGAGTTATTCCTGAAATCAGGAGTGCGATCTAAATTAGATATCTAGTTTTTATTTCTAATATTTATATAAAGAATAAGCGCATATAATGACATTAAATCTACTTCAACGAAGAACACCTACATATTAAACTCAATTTACACGAATTCTGAATCCACGTATTCTCCAATTGACATAAATCGACCTTTGACCTCTAATATTAATGAGATCCAAGTTTTCTACTAGACAAAACAATTATGCAAAATATAATCTCACTAGGAACAGGAATCTAAGATAGTATTTGCGTCATTGTAAAACCGGGATGGCATCCGTTGATTGGGGGATGTGCGTGAAATTAGAACACAAATAACACGGGCCTTAACACGACAGATGTGACCAGTTGGACAGGAACTGCTGCTCCGTTCTTTTGTCAGGTACGTGTTCCTCAATCTTAACATTGACCTTAGTTTTAATAACATACATTATTTGGGAGCTTATTTCAAACAATAATATTACAAATATTTATTACACAATGTACTTTCTTTTGATTGTTTATAATAAGGAGAAGAGTTTAAGACTTGTTACCTTGTATGAGAAATACCCAAATGAATTCTGTTGTTTGAGACACTTTTGGTAGCATTCACTTATATTGTTATGATAGGACGTATTACCATTAAACTCGTAACAACCTAAAATATAATAATATAAAATATCATATAACTTTCAAATATGATTATTGAAATACATAGGTAGGCATTAACCCGTCTCCAATAAGAATGGTTGCCTAAGTGCGTTGTATATACGCTCAATCACTTATAAAGCCGATTGATTGTGTGCGTTGAACACGTTGTACGGACGACCTGTCGCCTATAAATATCGTTGACATTGTGTGTTGTATCGACAATCAGTCGCCAATACATCGTTCAATCAATTCGGTTTTCTTCAATGCCAACAATGACGATTTTTGTTGAAAATAGAAATTATACATTTACAGCAATACCAATTGTAATATTTGTACTTTGTACTTGTCTAAATTATTATTGAAAATGATACTGTTCAGATACCGATGTGAGCAGAAATATTTTGCTAGCAATATTGTTTGATTAAATAAACACGATTTCCATTTTAGATGATATTTGTATCGTTTAAAAGTAACACGACGGCCACCACTAGTGGACCAGGAACTGTATTCTTCCTAAATAACCGAATCCACTCCAGGTTTTTAGTGGAGTTGTGTTGCTCAATCTTTAGTTTTCTGTGTAGTTTTTTGTAGATCAATGTTTGTCCTTTTTCTTGTGGCCATTATAGTCTCTGTCCTTCTTCTATTTATGATTTCTGATTACCACTTTGATATCCTCAAACTTTTCTAATTATACTTAAGTGAAGCTCACACAATGACAGATCTATTTGATATATTTCTATGTGTTTCTCTCCATTTCATTGAGTTTACCTTGAAATTCAATCCATTCTGATGGTTTTCGAACATTTCCAGTCCACACAGTTTTAGCCCCTGATATAATGTTGCAGCTAACAATTTGATCATCTATAGTTGCAAGCTGTCCAGATCTGGATGCACAACATCTTTGAGCTTCAAACCACGTTAGTCCTTATTTGAAAAAATTTTTGTTCTTCAAATGAATGAGTAAATATGTAATGTTTCTATTTTTATTTTAAACTTGGCTATAAAAAGGTAGATATCTAATGTAGTGTGCACTACACGTTTCTGGAATAAATAAGGGTAATAACAACCGGGAAACTGGGAAACCGCAATGGCCCTGACTTGGTACAGGCATTTCTAAAAAAATGGTGGATTAAATCAGATTTTACGGCGCCAACCTCTCGCTTCCATTACAGTTCAAAGGTTCCGGTTGTCACTATAACAGCATTTATAACAATACTGGAACAAAATAGGTAAAATAGTAGTCAAACAGTATTAAATTCAGTTAGGTAGGTATCTAATATATCTCGTGAACCTTCACGCGCATAATCAAAAGATCAAATAGCAGAATAATTTAACAGTCTTTTGGACAAAGAAAAACCAAAAAGCCTCATCTATTTGATGTTGATATTTGTTGAATGCAGTTCATTGCGTAGTAATAGCTAATCTAGTCGACAGATCAGTTAACTTTCACAACTGGGTCATCTCTCTCCATACAACTCTTATTCTACTACTCGGCTCTTTAGTTTTATTTGCAAGATTCTCCAGTTTAAATATACCACAAATACAGCAATATCTGATGTCATCAGCCATAAAATGTTAAAACTCTGTGAATAATAAAGCATTGCCTTGCAAATAATATTTAATAAATCACTCCAACACTCCGATGAACAGGAAGCTAGCTCATGTTATTGCAGTATTTAAAAAGGGGGATTCTTCATTGCCGTCTAATTACAGACCTATATCACTTATAAGTTGTGTTGGGAAAATAATGGAGAGAGTTATATACAAACATGTTTATAACTATCTCCACCAACATAAACTTATATATGAATATCAATCCTGTTTTCTTCCTAATCATTCAACAGTACATCCGTTATTAGAAATTTACAATAGCATTTTAAATTCATTGGAGAATAAGGAAGCAAATTGTTTTGTATTTTGTGACTTTTCTAAGGCATTTGATAAAATGTGGCACCGAGGCCTTTTACATAAAATGAAAGCATATGGGATAACTGAAAATTTAATTAATTGGTTTAATAGTTATTTAAAAGCCAGACAACAGAAGGTTGTTATTAAAAATAATTCTTCAACATATTGTGAAATATCAGCAGGTGTTCCACAAGTCTCAGTCCTTCATCCTCTTTTATTTATTATATATATAAATGATATTGCTGACAAACTTATATCACTGAGCAGACTATTTGCAGATGACACTTGGTTTGGTCATTCAAATAAGGACACAATGCAGTTGAAAAATGTCATTGCTCATGATTTGAATGAAATGGATATATGGTCCAAAAAATGGCTTATGTCATTTAATCCTGACAAAACAGAAATCATGATTTTCTCTAATCGTAACGTTCCAGAAAATCTTGATTTCTCTTTTAATGGAAAATCAGTGCCCATTACCACTTCTCATAAACACTTAGGTGTTATATTTAGCAATGATGCTAAGTGGAATACCCATGTTGATAATATTAAAAGAAGTGTGTCTAAACATTTGAATATTCTACGTAAATTGAAATACCGTCTTAGTCGCACTAATTTAGATAAACTATATCTTGTGTACATTATACCACTTTTTGAATATGCATGTGAATTATGGGATAACTGTGGGATTGGAAATTCACAAAAACTGGAACAACTTCAACTGGAAGCTGCCATAATTGTTACAGGCTTACCTATTTTTACAAAAACGGAAATTTTATATAAAGAGACAGGTTGGGAATTATTATCTGTGAGACGGAGGAGAAGCAAACTTTTTTTATAATATAGTTAATAAAAATACCCCTAATTATCTTTGTACTTTGATTCCTCCCACCATATAAAGTACCTTAGTGTATCTGTTGAGAAATGGAAATGATATCATTTTACCTTTCTGTAGACTTTCTTCGACTAGTGATTCTTTTATCCCCTTCACAATAAAAATGTGGAATAGTTTAAATAACAACATTCGAAACGTTGATACCTTGTCAAAATTCAAATCAGAATTAAAGAAAGTCGATGAAACAGAAAATAATTCTGTCCCCAAACATTTTTTCTGTGGTCCTCGGAAATTAAATATTATTTTAAATCAGCTAAGATGTTCAGCTTCGTTTTTGAATTTTGATTTATTTCGAGTTGGAATCGTATCTGATTCATCTTGTCGATATGGAGCTGCCCTTGAAAATTTAAAACATTTCCTTTTGGAATGTCCTATATACACACAAGCCAGAACTACATTGATAGGTAATATCAATAGGATTACAACCTGTTACACTCTAGACATTGAATTTCTGACAAGTGGCAATGAAAATTTAACTTATGAACAAAATTGTATTTATATTTAAATATGTTTTTGATTATATTAAATGTTCAAAGAGATTCCTTATCGTATAACTGGAATTGAATTGGGTGAACATGCACATCATATGAATCCATCTTAATCATAATTTTTTCTAAATGTTTTTTTTTCTCTCGTTTTTTGTGTGTGTGAATATCATCATTGATCCTTTATTAGTGCTACATATAGTAATGCATGCCTTTTATGTATTTCTTTACTATAACAAATTGTAATTTGGAGAAGACTTCATAAGTATGTTTTACTTGTGTCTAATCCATTTTTTTCTGTTTAATTGGCAAATAACATATGTTTAAACTATATCTGCTTCATACGTTTATCGACATCTCAACATTGACAGTGAGGGGCGGTTGATAACGAAACCTTACATCAAAAGAAATGATTTAAAATTTCCCATTGTGAACTTTCCATTTATATGTAGCAACATTTCAACAGCACCTACATATGGAGTATATATCTCTCAGTTGATACGATATTCCAGGGCTTGTGTTTCCTTGAAGTTTTAAGGTCGTCGCCATGTTTTGTTAACAGTCAAGAAATGTCAATGTCACAAATGACCATGGGTATGTTTCGCTTGTCGTAGGCAATACCGAATCATGTCTTCATTCATGACTTATTACCCGTTTTGTAACTAGAGTAACACGATAGGTGCCTCTAGTGGTGTAGGAATTGCTTACCCTTCCGGAGTACCTATGTTCACCTCTGTGTCTCATCAAGTTATATTTTTCATTTGGCCATTCCTTGTCCTTTTGCATTGAAAATTAAATGCTATACACCATTACAAGTTCAATGGTCTATATTTTAAATGCCTCAAGCAACCTTACTGATTCATGAAGAATGAAGTATGACTATTTTCGCCTGACTATAACCCCAGAATGTCTGTATTCCATTCGTGCAGTTGAAAGAAAACATTTATTTGTTTTCTACAAATGTTTTATTACATACCTGTTAATTGTATCGCAACTAATCTTATAAATAAAACAGAAACAAACAAAACAAATTTGATCAAGACCACCATAATTGACACATACTGATTTAAAAGATTATCAGCAAAATCATATAGCCTTCACACATCAAACAATTTGTAATTGTTATCATATACTAATCAACATTAGAAACGATACACGATATTTATTTGATAAAAGCACAACTGCAACCAATCAAATTAAGTATACCCGTATCGGTTATGAACAATCAACATGGATATTACAATATTTGTAATGGCGTTGTAGATCGTTTCAGGTTGTTGTTATCGTTACGTTGATATGGAGTTTCTTATCCCAAGATTTCACGAAGCATATTTTCAACATTCTATAAAATGAGCGAATCATCCTTATCTCAAAAATGTTGAAAAACAATATTGAATTTTTGTTTCTTTCAATCTTGAAGAGTCTGTTTGGTTCTCCCTTTCATGTCATACACTATGACCAATCAATCGGACGAATTAACTGCTATATATTATATATGGCTCATCCTACAGACCGTGAGCTAATACATAATACTATTGTACCAAAAATGCTACAGCGTTTTACTTATTTTATCAGTAATAATAAATATATTAAACATAGGGTGGCGGGAACGTTTTGACGAAGTGTGTATAGTGCATTTTGTAGTAGTATATTTTAATTGATAACATATGCATTCATTGAATTATATATATTGACTCGCGACAAATCACAATAAGCTATCTCTTCTGTATGGTCAAACCTGGTATCGCTCCCAAGGCTTTTATGTTATCTCGCTTTAAACATACAATGTAAACTATGTTATTATAGAATGACATCGTGTTCACTACATTTGTTTATCACTCATTCACTTGAATGTACACATATATAAGGGTTCCATACACGTGAATGTATGTCGTAAACACTTCCCGGACCTTTCCTCATTCATGACTTGTGGCTAGAATAACACGACGGGTGCCACTAGTGGGACAGAAACTGCCTACCCTTCCGGAGCACCCGAGTTCACCCCGGTTTTTAGTAGGGTTCGTGTAACACGATCTTTAGTTTTATGTGTATGTTTTGCAGATCGTCGTTTGTCCTTTAGTACCTTTTCTTTTGGCAATTGTGTTGTCTGTTTTTCGTCGATATACGGATTCTGGTTGCCCCTTTGGTATCTTTAAGCTGTTCTTATATGTAAAAGTTAATTGAATTGCCAAAATTTACCAAGAGGATTTTTTGCCAATTTTCACAATATTATTGGGGAACTTTACACAATTGTAAATTTTCCAATAAAAACCTGTGATGAAACGACAATTCTGGTTGTTTATAATATTTACTTCCTTTGTCAATTGCTAAAAAACGACAATGATAAAAACAAAAAACAAAAAACAAACAAATTAAAAATGCAAAAACAAAACAAAAAAGAAAAGAAAACAATAAGACAAAGAACCGTTCAATTGAAATCGTACACAAAGGTTTATTACATATTCATTTGGTTTCCCTAATAGGATACGAATGGAGATTTCAATAAACACGTAGATATCAAATTTAGTGCACGCGACACGTTTCTGGAATAACTTTCATCAGGTACACTCAAAGCCGAAAGATTGGAAAGTTAAATAGTTTAAAGTTTGGGAGCAATAAAACCAAAGTGCATAAACAGAAAAGTCAAAACAAAAACTTTTATCAAGCAATACTTTGTTTCAAATAATCTTACTGATTAAGGAAAAAGGAAATTGATTGATTTTGGCCTAAATATAACAAAATAATTTCTGTTATCTGCTTGTTAAATCAATATAAAACGTAATTATCATTTTTGTGTCGCTTGCGTTACGCAGAGGCGACATATAGGGATCACTATCCGTCGTCTAGCGTTGGCGCCGGCGTCACAAAATAATTTCTGTCACATTTTTCTCAGGAACCACACAGGCCAGCTTCTTGATATTTGGCACAGAGCATCAGTATGGAGAACTGTATCATGTAAGACAGTTTCGAATCTGCCGCATGCCCACTTCCTGTTTGACGGAACTTAGAATATTTTTAGATAGGAAAAATTGTCACATTTTTCCCAGGAACCACACAGGCCAGCTTCCTAATATATGGCACAGAGCATCAGTATGGAGAACTGTATCGCATGTCCGCATCCTTTTTGATGGAACTTAGCTATAGATTATTTTTATTCGCATGATAATATCTTATCCTTCAAATAATTCATCATGTCAGAATAAATTGTAATTTTCATAAACTTCATCAATCAAAACTAACTATATCACAAAATTTAGAATAATATACTTTTTCCTCATGATGATACTTTCAATGATGAAGTAATCTAAAGAAAATAAGTTCGCAGGCGACACATGTCTTCCCTGGAAGACTCACCACTAAGTTTAAAAGAAATTCATTAATATTACCTACTTGCTGACTGTACTGTTTTAAGCATTGTGTATAAAACATAAATAAATAAAATAACTTTCATGAAGACGGCCATGATTGACATATATATGATGTCTAAATCGATAAGAAGCCGTGGTGACAAAAAAATTATGAACTTTTATCACATTAACTAACTTTTTATCTCGAAAAGATTTAAATATTGAATTTTGTTTTATTTGCTACTTGTTTGATCTTCTGAAAAACAAATCACTGTTATTATTGGTATTCTGAATGCGATTTCGGTAAGAGTGAGTGAGTGAGTGATTGTTGTTTAACGCCAAATGGGCGGCAACTCTTCAGCTATGGCATAGAGAAACAAGTTGCATTAGATGACATGATAATGATGTCAGCTTTATATTAGATCAGGACGCTCGAGTTGGATTGTTTTAGTGCTAGCTCATTGCTACGATATTCTAAAACTTGTAGTTCCTTGAAGTTTTACGGTCGTCGCCATGTTTTGTTAACAGTCAAGAAATGTCAATGTCACAAATGACCATGGGTATGTTTCGCTTGTCGTAGGCAATACCCAATCATTTCTTCATTCATGACTTATTACCCATTTTGTAACTAGAGTAACACGATAGGTGCCTCTAGTGGTGTAGGAATTGTTTACCCTTTCGGAGTACCTAAGTTCACCTCTGTGTCTCATCAAGTTATATTTTTCATTTGGCCATTCCTTGTCCCTTTGTATTGAAAATTAAGTGCTATACTCCATCATAAGTTCAATGGTCCATGTTTTAAATGCCTCAAACAACCTTACTGATTCAGGAAGAAGGAAGTACATGTACATGTATAATTATTTTCTCCTGAATATAACCCCAAAATGTCTGTATTCCATTCGTTCAGTTGAAAGAAAACATTTATTTGTTTTCTACAAATGTTTTATTACATACCGGTTAATTGTATCGCTGCTAATCGTGTAAATAAAACAGAAACAAACAAGGCAAATTTGATCAAGACCACCATGATTGACACATACTGATCGTGTAGGTTATAAACTATCAACGTGGATATACAATATTTGTAATGGCATTGTAGGTTGTTGTTATCGTTTTGTTGATACGGAGTTTCTTATCCTCAGACTATTTTCAACATTCTATAAAATGAGTGAATCATCCCTTTCTCAAAAACGTTGAAAAATAATATTGAATTTTTGTTTGTTTCAATCTTGAAGAGTCTGTGTGATCTCCCTCTCATATCATACATTACAACCAACCAATCGAACGAAATATGAGCGAATCGTCCTTTTCCCAAAATAGTGAAATTGTTTTTTTCAATCTTTAAGAGTTTTCCTCTTATCAAACGTTATAACCAATCAATCGGACGAATAAACTACTAAATATATATGGATTATCATATAGACCGTGGGCTAATACATATTAATAGTGTACCAAAAATTGCTACAGCGTTTTACTTATTTTATCAGTAATGATAAATATAATAAACATAGGGGGGTGGGAACGTTTTGACGAAGTGTGTATAGTGCATTTTGTAGTTGTATATTTTACTAATTCATTGAATCACTAAAAATCACAATAAGCTACCTCTTCTGTATGGTCAAACCTGGTATAGCTCCCAAGGCTTTTATATTATCTGGCTTTAAGCATACAATGTGAACCATGAAGGTTATGATAAAATGACATCGTGCGCACTACATTTGTTTTATCACTCACTCACTTGAATGTACATATGGATTTCCATACACGTGAATGTATGTCGTAAACACTTCCCGGACCTTTCCTCATTCATGACTTGTGGCTAGAATAACACGACGGGTGCCACTAGTGGGGTAGAAACTGCCTACCTTTCCGGAGCACATGAGTTCACCCCGGATTTTAGTAGGGTTCGTGTAACACGATCTTTAGTTTTCTATGTAATGTTTTGCAGATCGTTGTTTGTCCTTTTGTACGTTTGCGTTTGGCCATTATGTTGTCTGTTCTTCTTCGATATGCGGATTCTGAGTGCCCCTTTGGTATCTTCAAACTCTTCTTATATATAAGAGAAAGTTAATTAAATTGCCAAAATTCACCATGTCACAATACTATTGGAGAACTTTACACAATTGTCTTTTTTCCCCAATAAAAACCGATGATGAAACTACAATTCTGGTTGTTCGTGATATTTAATTCCTTAGTCAATTGTTAAAAAATGAGAATAATGAAAACAAACAAACAAAAAACAAACAAATTAAAAATAAACAAACAAATGCAAAAACAAAACAAAAAAGAAAACAAAAAGAAAACCATTAAAAAAAAACAATCAGACAAACAACCGTTCAATTGAAATCGTACACAAAGGTTTATTACATATTCATTTGATTTTCCAAAAAGGAACCGATACGAATGGAGATTTCAATAAAAACATAGATATCAAAGCCGAAAGATTGGAAAGTTAAATAGTTTAAAGTTTGGGAGCAATAAAACCAAAGTGCCTAAACAGAATAGCCAAAAACAAAAACTTTTATCAAGCAATACTTTGTTTCAAATAATCTTACTGATTAAGGAAGAAGGAAGTCGATTGATTTTGTCCTAAATATAGCAAAACAATGTCTGTTATCTGCTTTTTAAATCAATATAAAACGTAATTTTTTTTTTTTAAAGTATTTCATTAATATTACCTACCTGTTGACTGTATGGTTGTAAACATTGTGTATAAAACATAAATAAATAAAATAACTTTGATGAAAACGGCCATGCTTGACATATATACGATGTCTAAATCGATAGGCAGCCGTGGTTACACAACATTCTAATGACCTTTTATCACACAAACTAACTTTTTATCTTCAAACAAGATTTAAATATTGATTTATGTTTTATTTCTACTTGTTTGATATTCTGAAAAACAACCCTGTTATTATTGATTTTATGCATGCGATTACTGAAAGAGTGATTGAGTGATTGTTATTTAACGCCCAATGGGCGGTAACTCTTCAGCTATAGCATAGAGAAACAAGTTACATTAGATGACATGATGATGATGTCCACTTTATACTAGACCAGGACGCTCGAGTTGGATTGTTATAGTGCTAGCTCATTGAAACAACAGTCAACAGGTAGACATTTTTTTCTCACCCCTTGGATAAAGTAGTCCATTAATTTAGGTGAAAAATATTTTTCTATCTTACCCCGCTCCAGGGTACACGCCGTTTTTCACGCAAAATTGTTTTCCATTGTTGAATTCAATTGTCGATTCATAGTGTCTTGGCAGTATTTTAAATGTATTTCACATTAAAATACAATGTATTTTATAAATATATTATATAAATGCTACTACAACAGCGATAAATGCCTGTAAAACAGTTGTTTGACGTTGGTCAAAAAGGAGGAAATGTTTTTTATTTACACGTTAGTTACGTTAGTTACCGAACAAGGGAGATCACTCTATATTTTCTCAACGTAAGCAAATAATGACACGATAGAAAGAGATGAGAAAAAGGGGCAAACATCGTTAAAGGTGTAAGATTTTGTTATTGTAGAATCTATCACAAGTGTGTTAACTTTATTATTTTGAACCTCTTTAAA
This sequence comes from Gigantidas platifrons, assembly GCA_002080005.1. NCBI lineage: Eukaryota > Metazoa > Mollusca > Bivalvia > Mytilida > Modiolidae > Gigantidas > Gigantidas platifrons. The sequence continues at coordinate 157,455 of MJUT01049483.1, read as the reverse complement.
GCTGTAAAATGAAAATCTTGTTTTATTTTATTACATGGCATTTTGGACCTGTGATACGTTTCGCAAATTAATGCGCCAAAACTACACAAAAAGTAAACAAACATTGACACGGTACAAAGGGGTGAGAAAAAGAGTCAAACACCGTAAAAAGTGCAAGATAGTAAAATCTGTGACACCCCAGGGTAAGATTTAAATCGTATCGGACGAGGCTTGTCCGATTTTACTATCTTACACCTCTCCCGGTGTTAGACCCTATATGTCGCTCCCCTCTGACACGTTATTCTGATTCCGAGCAAACCAGTCTTTGCTCTTTATCCTTAATGCTGCGTGCTTAGTGGAAAAGCAACAGATACCAATTTTACGGTCATTGGTTTGCTCGAACCCACGATCTACCGCACTCGAGCCGAGGCAAGCACGCTAACCATTACACCATTGTTGTGGATTATTATATAATTAGTGTCCATCTACGATTATCATGATGTCTAAATAAACTTTCATATTAAGTCTGAAACATCTCGACATATCATTTAAAATGCTTTAGATGTTATGCATGTTTCACAGTTGTCATATAAATTCTTACTTGAGAGATTTTTTTTATTCAAGTCGAACTTGTAGGTCAGTCTTC
>MJUT01049483.1:138148-156615 GCA_002080005.1 Gigantidas platifrons | reverse complement strand
TTGTGGTTTAAATGGTATAAATATGATACAGTACAAAATGTAAAGACTATAGTTATTGTTGATCGATCTTTAGCTTTCTACGCCGACCATTGTTTGTCTTTATTTTTCTATTCTTTTGACCATTGTATTGTCTATCTTTTTACGAATTACGACTTCAGATAACCCTTTTCGAATTTCCAAACTTTTCTTCATTACGTTCTGACTGCTCCAGTCCAACAATCTGATGCAGGATTCCAATATTTGTTTTGTTAGATGTCGCATTTGTGTTATTTGTAGATGCATAAGGGCTCATGTCGCATTTGTGTTATTTGTATTTAGAAGGGGGCTCATGTCGCATTTTTGTTCTTGTATTTGTAGAGGGGCACATGTCACATTTGCGTTATTTCTATTTACAAGGGGGCTCATGGTGTTATTGGTATAGGGGCTCATGTCGCATTTGTGTTATTTGTATTTGTATAGGAGCTCATGTCTCATTTGTGTCAAAGTGGAGCGGCATGTCTACCCGAAGACTTTTGTTCCAGTGAGCTAACACACCTAGCGATGTGAATATCCAACTCTTGTTGTTCTAGTACAAAGCAGACATCATCATCATCTCATAAAAATGTATCTTCTTCTCGCCATGATATGGCTGAATAATTGCTCACTTGATGTTAAACAATCTTTCACTCCTACGAATGTAATGAATATCTATAAGTTTGAATTTAGATATATATTTCGATCGTAAAACATAAGCTATGAAGATGGACTCCATTTTATACAGCACCAACATTTTGGTAGAGACGTGTTCTTCGTCATTTTGCGTCTGTAGAGCCATTGTTTTCATTAAGTTATTAAACGTTAGTGTATTGACGAAAAAAATGAGAAATAAATAATTAAGAAATAAATCATGGAAGCCAGAATGTGTTTTGAGTTTTAACATGGGTTGACGGATATTAGCATTTTATCCGGAGCCGGAGTCGTGTGACAAAATTTACTAATATCCCACAATCTATGCTAAAACCCAAAACACATTCTGGCTTCCAAGAGTTATTTCGATTCTGATATGTTCAACAGTATAATTACGGTAGCATAATTTGATTGGTAGACGGTAATTTATATTTACATTTGCGGACAATGTCGCAAACAAATTATGCTGCCAAATTCGAGTAGACGATAATTCATAACATGTACTTTAACAACGAGGAACTCAGTCACACATACATTTATCACGTGAAAGTCAGTTGTATTGATGGAGCAGTCGTAACAGTAATATTGGGTTTGCATGTTTTAATTGCACGTCGCATATGATTAATCTTGGATATTTTGATTATTTTCAGTGAATATAGATTTAAAACGTCAACAACCGTGTAAATATTTTTATTTTGTGATTTTATCACCAGGTTTAATGATACCTGGTCAAATCGCCCCGCATTTATTAAAATCGCTCGTACATAAATCAAAATAGCCCCAGCATTTAAACAAAAAGTTATTTCTATTATTATTAGATTTGACAACGACATTTTTATTAGGAATAATTGAGATAATATATATTATATATAAGGAAAACTACAGTACATTAATCGGAAACGTTATTGTTTAATTCTGTCGTTTAAGTAAGGGTAATTATTTGTGTCCATGTAATAATCAATTTCTTCTTTTAATCATGCATTTCTTTGTAAAATATAGATGCACTCTTTGTGTAATAATTAATGAGCTACCCGATTAGTTTTTTTGTTATTGTTCCAATCGGAAGCACATCAAGGAGACCCAAGCCAATGATACATATTCTTGATATTGCAATACAAACTCGTTGCGAAGCCATAAGCTTGTCCAAGGTGGTAATGAAATTACATAAACCTGCTACCATCATGACTAGCATTAAACACAATGGCCAGTGATTGCATAGAGTGCAAACAGGTCTTAAGACACAGACAAGAAGCAATCCAATGCGATGGTTGTGAGAAATGGCAACATCGAACATTACACTGAATATTGAACCACATTTTGTAGAAATATTTAAATGTGTACCGGTATGTGCTAATGATATTTTGTCATCTGATTGATCGCTCGTTTGTTTGCAAAGCGAACGAAGGACGTCATATTAGAATGTTAATTAGATTACGTTGCTTGTCGTGCTGTATATGTCTCATTGATGATGTAGGCAATTGCCATCGCTTGGCAAGCGGCATTAGTGGTGTAATGGTTATCGTGCTCGCATCGAGTGCGGTAGATCATGGTTTCGGGTCAAACAACACCCCAATTATAAGGATAACTCTCCTTGTTTACACAATTGTAATGCAAACTATTTACATATAGCACCAATCAACCATGATCGAAATGATCACTGAACATAGGACAGGAATGGGGGTTTAGAAAGGTATTTGTAATTATTATTTTTATCTTTCGCATGACCACTTCAATATTATACGATTTGATCTGGGGCCGATTGACTTGTGGCCGATTTGACTGGGGACGATTTGACTTAGTGCCGATTTGACCTATTACCGTGTTGGTTTAGTACAAAATTGACACCATCACATCGAAATGTAACTTAAATTGCTCCCGCCATAATATAGATGAAATATTGCATTAAAGAACCACAACATTATCAATAACTCATTAAATTTTAGTATATCTTGATGACACTGATATAGGTTTCTTGACAAATACAAAATATACCTTATTACTAAAAATATTACAAGTGAAACAGATTACTTCACCATGCTTTGAGTTAATTAATGTTGTGGTAAAAACATAGATATGAAATTTAGTGCGCAGAGCGCATTTCTGGAATAACCTTCATAAAAATATTTTAAAGCCAAATAATTATAAAAGTCTTTGTGAGCAAGAAAACTCAGTCACCTAGAGGAAAGCAACATATTTTATATAAAAAATTACAATAACGAATCAAACTATACATAGAACTTGTAAAATTTACAAGTAACATTTCTACATTTACCTTAGAGTAATAACGTCAAGCGATTGTTACTTTTGTAGAATTGTATTACCCGGCATGACATCACATTCTGTAGTTGACTAATCAATGATTAACATTTGTGATTTGAAAAAAAAATGTTCGGAGGTGAAGACAAGCATAATCCTCACGAATCTAATTTATAGACTTCAACACAATTAATAATTTGATGTTTAATCAACAGAAGTTAAAATACAATCAAATATGCATTAAAAGGTCACCTTTGGGGCAGAAAACGTTACCTTCTGAAACAGGTGACCTCTTAAATGAGGTTAAATTCTAATATGCAATTTTTTATGACAGGATATATAGTAATTAAGTTCACCTCGGGTCCTTGTTGACACTTAAATCAGATCTCTGTTTTTATTTTTTCAAGCTATATAAGACAAGTATTACTTTATTTCACAAAATAAACCGCCACGATATAACTGAAATATTGTAGAAAGTTGGGTTAAACACCATAAGCATAACCATAACCACAAAAATAAAATTCAAATTTTCCATTCCATTGTAATAGAGGTAAAATCCCGAGGATACCCGGTGTTTTCACCTCCTCCAATTATTAAATGTCAAGGAGAAAAAATGAAGTAACAGAACATGGAACTTATAGAATTGACAAACAACAGTGCTGGACTTATAGGGGAACAGAAACGTCTTTTTTTTTACAATATTAGATACGTGATCATAGCAGAAGCGTCATTTTTGTACAACATTAAAAAGTGTGGTCATAGGTCGTATCATTATTGACCTGTTTTTGTACAATATTAGCTGTGTGGTCATATGTCGTATCATTATTGACCTGCTTTTGTACAATATTAGCTGTGTGGTCATATGTCGTATCGTTATTGACCGGGCCAATCTTAATACTGTTATATGTTGTATCAACTCCATCACAAACCCCTAGACTACTGTCATACACATTGTTTTCTACCTGTTCTTCTCCTTTATCATCAGTGTGTCTAAGTGTATCATATTCATCTTCAGTTTCAAATCGTTGACATTGATTGTTACCCCCCTCCAAATCAAACTTGCTTGGTTGTGCTGCTGGACCTGCTGGACCTGCTGTGTGCTTTTTAACAACAACAGCGTATTCATGATTTGCAGAAGACGTCTTATTTTGTATTTCTCCCCCAGTGGATGTATTTTCAGCGGTGTTGTTACGAATTGCATTTTTTGGAAGACCTCCATTGTCTGTATTTAGCGCTGTATCGTGATACAATGGTATCGCACAATCAATGCTATTATTCATTTCAATATTATCTTCTTTATATAGTCCTTTTCTAAATGGTCCAACATTTCTGTAAAAAGTGAAGAAATAAATGCAATCTATGAAAATCATAAAACTTTGATATCTAAAATCCATACTGGTACAGGCGAAAAGCTACTTTAGCATTCATGACTTATAAGCGGGTTTGTAACTAGATTAACACGACGCGGATGTCACGTCTAGTGGAATAGGAACTGCCCACCCTTCCGGAGTTCATCCCCGGTTTTTAGTGGCGTTCGTGTTACTCGATCTTTAGTTTTATATGAATGTTTTGTAGACCGTTATTTGTCCTTTTGACCTTTTTCAATTGGTCATTGTGTTTTTTGACTCTTCGGTTTACGGATTCTGATTACCTTTTTAGCATCTTCTAACTCTTCTCAACAGTACGACGACGAAGCACAATTTTTAGACGATTTTTGCTATCCTGTTTAGACCCGTTGATTTACTGGCTATTTTTAGCTTTCTAATCTTTTGACTATGATCATATCTGATGAAGATTATTACTGAAACGCGTCGTGTGAACTAAATTAGATATCTACGTTGTAATGAAAATAACATGTCCCTACATATAAAAGTGAAATGCAAAGTTTGTAAACATGAGGACTCGTAATCAAATTTGGGATTAGTGTTAAGGTTATGGTGTTTAACACCACTTTCAACAATATTTCAGTTCTATGATGGGGTATGTTTTATTAGTGAATGACACCGGAGTACCCGGAGAAAACCACCGACCTGCCTCAAATCACTGATAAACTTTATCACATAATGTTATATCGAGTACACATCGCCATGAGCGGGATTCGAACTCACAACGTTAGTGGTGATCGGCACTGATTCGTAGTTAAATTTGTCTAATCATATGACAATGATGGCTTTCGCAACTCCAGTCCAGAACCATATATAAAACATGTTTATGTTTGTGATCGGTCAAAATGTAAATATCACTGTTTATCTGTTTATTTTTTTCTAGGTTTGTGAATTATATTGCCATACATAAATACAACTTTAAATCTAACCTCATTTTGCAAGTTGAAATGACGATTACAGCAATCAAGATCACACCACCCACTGTAACACAACAAATAAGACCTACAAAAAATACTCATGTTGAATTAAGAGTTCCAGACAACGAGTAACAATATAAACTTTATTGTTAAAATAAGATCACACAAATCACTCCAGTATCGACAACGTTGTGGAAATTCATTTCAGTAAAAACGGAATGCATATGACTGACATAAAGGTTCTTCCGTGGCTGCTATTATTTTGGTAGTTGGATTTACCTCTACTTATCCAATCACTGCTCATCACCACTATAGTTTGTGATATTACCTCGCGTCCATGGCTGTTCCTTTACTTTAATTTGTATCTAAGTTTAATGTTAGATAGTTTCGCACGTTCATTTACATCCATATCCTTTTATCCCAAGTAAAATATAATATAATGATATTGAAATAAAAGCATTAATTTTATGAGATATCAAGTATTTATGTCTGATCGTTGGTTTTGTTTCTATTGACATGGACGCAAACTCCAAGATACACAAGAAAAACAAACAAAAAACAATTTAAAATCTAATAGAAAAATCATAGAAAGAAAAAGGCAAAATGAGTATCTCTAATACACAAATACATAAATGCTTACTTTCCTGGCTTGATACAGACAATTCAATACAAAAAAACAAATGCCGAGGTTAAACTAGGTTTTGGTTTTATTTGGATCAAGCCTCCCCTCTAAGGGAAATGATGCAGTAATACAAAAGAGGACTATATATTAGCAGTCGATTTTGAGCGTAAATGAAGTACTTCCAGAGACGCGTCATGCGCATTAAATTTGATATCTACGTTTATACTATAATGGCAAACTATCTACATATGACATTTAATGTATTCTTACCAATACTACTAGCCTCCGGTTTATCGCCAACGTGTTGATCCATGGTGGGTGTAATATTAGTTATCGTATGTGATGGTTTATTAGTAGTTGTCACATCAACAGAGCGACTAACTGCTTTGAAAAAGAAATACAGAGTATTGAATTATTAAAGTATTAAAACAACATAATGCATTATTATTATTATCATTACTGCAGAACATGTCTAATCCGACATACCAAGGAGCCAGGGAAATGTGTCGGATTGTACAGGATGTTGGAATACTCATGTTTTACTTTTAAATTGACAGAAAATTGCACAGTTTTAAAAAGAGAAGACATTGTGATTGTTTGCTTATGTAGGATGTAGGATGTGTTAAATAATTAGAACTACAATGTAAAGGTTGATTGATTGATTGATTGGTGTTTAACGTCCAGCGAGCAATTTTTCAGCTATATTCAGGACGAGAGCATTACAAAATTTAAACGCCATGGGACTCGAAACAAGGAAAGGTGATGGGTAGGGACGGATAATTTAGCCAGTGCAACAGGTCTCCTATGGACCACTCATCATGAGCATAATGCTCATAATGAGCTGTTACACTGGGTTCTTCAACGTGCGAAGAATGTGGCAATCTCTCAACACGGGACCTCGGTTTTATTTACGTCTCAACCGAAGGACGGGTTGGTTGTGGATTTATACATCCCGCACAACGTCGGACGCCCCTTCAAGCCGAAGAAGCTCTCGGTCCCATTTCTATACCCCGGAGTTCCCGCGGGGTTGACCCCTTTTAGAGGACTAGTGCCTCTAGGACGGAGAAACCTGGTGCCTATTCTACTCCCGCACACCCTCTGGGAGGGGGATGTTAATACAATGTAGATGAAAATAATATAATATTTAATTTTTATCACAATATATTTAGAACAATTTCATGATATATCAAATTATAGGTGTAGCCATGTCCTTTACAAAGACGGTGAAAACAGTTAAATGTCAAATTGAGAATATTTTTGTATTAGTGAATAAGGAGTTCCGGTCTCTTATAATACTACAACTGTGTTACGTAGAGTCAAAGCCAGTAAATGTAATATTATTGTCGGTAATAGAAGAAAGAAAACATTCTCGCAAGGGAGAGGAAAGGATACATTGCCTTTTGAGAAATAGATATTTGACTACAATGTTTGCAGCAATGACTTCAAACTAGGAGCATCGTAGTATTGCACATGAAATACAATGAATAAAGTAAGAAACAATTCTTTTAATAAAATAAACTGTACTACCTGGCAGTTTGGCGCTCGTTATAGAAGTCCCTAGAAAACTGGAGTATGTTGTTCTTTTGGATACACAATTGCCATCTAACTTTGTGGCTGATGCAGAAACTGCTCTTGTAGATATTATGTTAACAGAGGTCGTGCTTATATCTAAAATTATAAAATGAGCAACATGCATTAGTCTTACTAGATTGTAAAATAAATACTTGTTTTATCAATCAGTCATTAAATGATAATATGATTGAATAAACGTTATAGAAAACGGAAGGGGCATTCAAGAATGGACAACTGTTGTTGTAGATGACATGTAAACAGAGACATTGCTCATATCTACAATTATTATACTTTACTAAAGAAACCAAGCAAGAAATAAATAAGACATTTTAAAGTTTTATTCCATGGAACAAGAAATAACTCATTATTACCGCGGCAAACTGCACGTAGGTCAAATAACTGTGAGGGAATCTGCACGTAGCACAACATAACTCTTTGAAATTGGCGCGCTTTTGCACGTCGAACCAATAACTAGTTATTTCCCTTATATTAGTTCAGTATAATAATACAGTTATGGACCTCGGAAAAATGACCCTTTCTCAATTTAATAATTATGGATATTAACGCGCATAGGGGCCCCATGCAATCTATGTATGTTGTGCATGGCATGTTTTTTTTAAATTTTGAATGCTTAAACACTGAATTTGTTTGAAGTACGTGCCAATGCAATAAATATATGTTTAATTTCATCTACATTTACAGTTTTATTCCTATGAGTGGTTGTGTAGGTATGGACCCCAGTACACTGCTTTTCCCTGGGGCCTATAATGCTGTTAAGACGGCTCTGAATATATGTGATAGTATGGACATTGCATATTAGCATAGTGGAGTGAGAAGGTTCTCTGTGCTGTTGTAATCATATACCGAAAGGAGAAGGGTGTTATGCTTATGGTGTTTAACGCTACTTTAAACAATATTTCAGTTATATCGTGGTGGTCAGTTTTATTGGTGGAGTATCCGGAGAAAACCACTGACCTGTCGCAATTCACTGACACACTTTATCACATAATGTTGTATCGAATACACGTCGCCATGAGCGAAATTCGAACTCTCAACTTTAGTGGTGATAGGTACTGATTCCACAATCACGACGACCCCCCGAATGAAGACAAATGTAAATACAAATACCAGACTGAAGGTAAGATATTGTGAGGTTTTAAACACCAAATCATTAGGTGGACGGATGTTAAAAGATAAAACAAAACATTATTACTTTACTGTTCCTGTATCATAAAAAGAAAGTTTTAAAAGTGATGGTCAATATATGTATTTTATTAAAAAAAAGTTAGAAATGTTCAAAGACTTTGGCAGGAGTGTTTTCATTGGATGATCATGAGTTCATTCGGACATTACCTCTAATCGGGATCTGTCATTTGCTAGGGAGAGAGACGAAGAAAAACAAACAAAAACACAACACAGTATGTGATGCACACCACTACACACAGAAAAAAACGTAAATAAAACATGAGACCTCCTTCACACAACTGAAGGTAAAGACGAACCGAACATCGTTTTAATGCGGAAATCGTAATGGACATCTCAACACGGAACACAGAACGTAAAGACACACAATAGGACAAGACTAAAACTAAAAAGATAAGCAACACGGACCCCACAAACAAACGGGGGTGAACTCATGTGATAGCAAGGAGTAAACAGTTCCTGCTTCTTATAAGACACCCGTCGTGTTACTCATATATACAGTCAAGTGATCAGTGTATATCAATGCACACCTGTATTAACCATTGTCAATGTTTCAGTACTGTGATGATTCTGCGTTCTGTTAGAAAATTGGTGTTTGTATCTCGAAACAGAACTAGTAACGGTAGTTTCTGCTATAGATGTGGCTTAGATAAATTGTAGATGTTCGTAGTTTGACTTTTACAGTCTTCTGAAGATATTATGGTGCTATTGTGAGCTGAAATAAAACGAACCACTATACGTAGTAACTGAATTCAGAATGTTTTACCACTATACGTAGTAACGGAATTCAGAATGTTTTACCGCTATGCGTAGTAGCTGAATTCAGAATGTTTTACCACTATACGTAGTAACTGAAATTTTACCAGATTATCATGTTGTCTGTTGTTTTATATCCGTCTATCAATAACGGAATATATCTCATTAACCGGAACTGCACCGGTGGTGTAATGGTTAGTGTGGATTCGAACACCTGTTGGCTCAAACCAAAGATTGCGAAGCATGCCGTGATAAGGAGTAAGAACAAAGATTGGTCAGCTCCGAATCAGTTTAGTGAGTCCATCATCATCATCATCTCATCAAATGTAATTTGTTCTCGCTATGATATAGCTGAATCATTGCTCTTTTGGCGTTAGACAATAATCACTCACCCTTTTTCATAACCAGGAGTTCATTTATAGTTTACCTTTTTTCAAAATATTTACCTTGTCAATATACATGTATATATATATTTCGCCAATCCTGCACTCGTCCATATTGGTCTAAACACTGAATAATGTTGCATAAAGTTGCATTTTAGCCGCATAATATTAAATCTACAGAACCATAGTGAGCATATGCATAAAGTGTTTTTGATTGAAGCCTGTCAAGGTTATTTTCCTTATCATTGATGATGTCGAATTTGCTAAAAATTAAATTAGATTAAATTATATACCTTGTTTACAGAAAAAAGCATCCGCCGTTTCATTACAGTTGGTATAATAATATTTGATTGTTGTTGCATCGTTGGGACATTTGGCAACTACACAAGACGATATATCTGTCATTTTAATCTTATCTTCTGAAATATCATACAAATAAATTAAAGGAGAGGTTTGGTCATATAAACAACAAAGAAACATAGACATTTTGTATATATAGCAACACATATGCAAAATACAATACAATCTTCAAATTGTACAGGACGCCTTCGTGTCAATAGCCACGATCACATGGTAGTTGGAATTACATCTAGCTATACAAACAATGTCCAACACTACAATGGTGTTTAGATCGTAGTGAAATGTACTTGATACAACTGTATGCTGCAATGGAATATTGTTACAAGTGGCGATAAATACTCATACAATACACTAAAGTTAGTGAGTTTGATTTCTGTCTGTGTTCAGACATTGACTATCCTGTTGAGGCCTATTGAGGTTTTTTTTTGCTCCCAAACACTTCTAAATGATTTTTCTTTCCAATGTTTTAAGACTATGATGAAGGTTATTCTAGAAACGTCTCCTGTATGATATCTAAGTTTTTATGATTGATTTGATTTGATTTATTGTGATTAACGCCACTTTCAGCTATATTTCAGCTACATCATGGCGACCAGTTTTAGTGGTGAAAGAAACCGGAGTATTCGGGGAGAACCACCGACCATGGGCAAGCAACTGGTCAACTCTATCACTTGTAGCTGCGAGTCGAGTGCATCATTTTTGTAATTTACAAAGCGGGTCGTGAACCCACGCCGTATGGGTGATAAGCTTGTGTGAGTTGTTAGGTAATCCAACTACTTAACTCATTGAACCACCTGGGCCCTCTATTTGTGATAGGCTTTTATGAGTTGTTAGGTAACCCAACTACTTAATTCATTGAGCCACCCGGGCCCTAAGTTTTTTATGAAGATATTCATTAAAGACAAACAATAATTACGTACACGTTTGGTAAATCTTTAAACCTTTCTTATACCCCGTCGAAGTGACAACATAGCAATATGTCGGAGGAATCAGATATACTTGTTTACGACTTTTCTTTTACATTAATTATATTGTTCTCTTTTGCATTCGTTTCTAGATATTTTCCAACACTTTACTAGAAATGTCCTTCAGCATTAGTTCTGTGTACGTACATATGTATCACCTATACTGGAGAGCAGAGAACATAAAAAGTAGTTCTGTAATAAACGGGGTTTAAAATGTTATTCGTATACTAGACGAATAAAGCAAAACAAATATTCGTCTAATATATTTGTATAGCAAATATAATGATTACAGGATAAATAAATATATTCGTATATTATTTTAAAATACATTACTTTTATCTACATGACTCGAAATCTCAACTCGAAAAATTTTCGTCCATTTCCCTGTTTTAACGTTGTTTTTGTTTAGTTCACACATATCAGTTGCATTATTCACTGTAGAAAATGGATCTTTACAATTGCTTCGACTTTTATTCCAGTTTGTAGTTGAACTAATGGAGGCTTCGTTGTCGCTAGGCAATCCTGTTACACAGAAATAAAAGACTTTATTTAAAAAGGCATTGCTTTGTAGACAAAACATTGTTCTACCCTCTATATATTGTCACCATTCATACAAAAAAAGCCTACGAGATAAAAGATACCAAAGGGGCAATCAGAAGCAACGAATCTAATGACAGACAATACAATGACCGAAGAAAAAAGGGCATACAATTATCTACAGTCACTACACAGAAAACTAAAGATTGAAGAACAAGAACTCCTAAACAAACTGGAGGTGTTCTGGAAAGGAAAGCAGTTTATATTCCACATTTTGTTTTCGTTGATATAATATAGCGGCATTGGAAGTAAAATACTGCGGGTGAACTCATGTGCTCTGGAAGGGTAAGAAGTACCTGTTCCACCAGTGACACTAGTAGTGTTACTGCTAAGCATGCATGAACAGCATATGATAGATACAGAAATCGTGTTATAGACACAAGTATGCGAAAATAAATACAACTAACATAAATATAACATGAACTATCTACAAAACAAATGGGAGTAAAGACGAACCTAAAATAGTGTTTAATCGGAAATCGTAGCTGACATCAACACATGGAACTAAAAACGTGAAGACATGTAGTATGGTCACACGAACAACACGAATCACAATAAAACAGTTAAAACAATGGAGAGCATCCATGTTGTCGACCAATGTCCTTCCTATTGGAAGGTACTCCTTTCTCTACGTTATATTGTTGAGATATAATATTTATCATGCACTTGTTCTATTTGAGAAGTCAAATTACATTACTGTTTTGTTATATACGGTCACTGACCAAGATATAGCTTTTCTGGTACCTGATTCATGTAGAGCAACGGTAAAAACGCAAACAGTATAAGCGTGGACGTCTCCGAGAACATGATAAAGAAATGATTAGAATGACGCTTGTTTCTGCTCCTTTTATTTTGGATTTTTTGACATTGCGGGATAAACAAAATATACGTACAATGTCGGAAAATGTTAATTCGTTTGCAATTTCTGAGAAACAGAATAAAAAAACTAGCTCGTCTATCCGCTGTTCTAAAGCTCGTACAAATACATTTAACATTTTCAGACAATGTACGCGTATTTCTAATACTGTTTTTTAAAATTATTATTTACAAACCACACATTGGTCTCTGTAATGATCTACACCTCTCTGCAACCTTTGTCTGTGACCCATTTGTACATTTTGAAGCCACACAATTTCCATAGCCGTCAAAAGAAGTATTGTATAATACTGAAAAAAAATCATATTCCATTTTCAACTGACAACTGACTAATATCTTACAAAATTTGCTGATGCTTCAAAACATTATTTGATATTAGTTGATTTGATTTGGTTTGATTTTTTGTGTTTTCACGCCACTTTCAGCAATATTGCAGCTATATCATGGAGAACAGTTTTAGTGGTGGAAGAAGGATGAGTACCCGGAAAGAACCACCGATCATGGGCAAGCAACTGGTAAACTGTATCACTTGCGGCTGTGAGTCGAGAGCACCCTTTTTGTAATTTACAAAGCCGGGCGTGAACCCACGCTGTATTGGTGATAGACTGGTATGAGTTGTTAGGTAATCCAACTACCTAACTCATTGAGCAACCCGGGCCCTCTGATATTAATTGAACAACTATTTAAATATTAATTAGGAAAATTACTTCTTTTAGTATTAGTTCATTTTTAATTGCTTTTGTAACTTACTTAGTGCACACAATGCGTAACTGGAATCACACAATGCGTAACTGGAATCACACAATGCGTAACTGGAATCACACAATGCGTAACTGGAATCATACAATGCGTAACTGGAATCACACAATGCGTAACTGGAATCACACAATGCGTAATTGGAATAGCACAATGCGTTACTGGAATCACACAATGCGTTACTGGAATAACACAATGCTTTACTGGAATAACACAATGCGTTACTGGAATAACCATGATTTTATGTGACGATGATGTTTCCTTGAGATTGGTGGTTTTCTTTCTCCAATAAAGTAAATTTCTACGAAATAAGTGAAATAATACTGAAACTGTATTAACCATACATATCTTAACCCTTTCCATATTTTAGAGTTTAACTAAATCTAAATTTTAGCTTTGCTAAAACAAACATGAGTATTTCTTCTTTGTGAAATTATTTGTAAATAATTAATTGATTTAAAGTGTTGAAATGAACATCCAACACCGCAAAGTTGTGTTGAAACTTCATTGAACGTGTTGGATAAAGATATGAACCTATCAAACTCTCTTCCAACATGTTTGATGACGTGTTCACACTGTAAATTTTGTGCTTGAAACAGTTAGACAGGTAAAGATTTAAGTGAATTTGAAGGACTAATTTGACCTTCACCTTCTTTAATGGGATCTTACCTTTATATAGCCACGAATAATTAGTCTGGGCAGTAGTACGACACAAAGTCTTGTTGGAATCAGCTTTTCTAACAGGGTTTACGATTTGACATAAGCATTGTTTCTCCTGAAATATATATTATGTCAAGTACCAAACATTTAAGAAAAGAACACAAAACCAAGAAGTACTTATTATACGTATACTAGTTTGAATATATTCCAAGCTTAGACTTTGTGGTGCATGTATTTTAGCTGTTAACATGTAAGTCATATCATTGTACAAATGTAGATGTGCATAGGGTACACAAGATAAAACATTCTGTAAAGAATAAGAATGAAGATGTTGACTTAAATACAATTTAATTTAATTTTCGTTTAAAAAATGATTTCCTGTAAAATTAAAGGAAATAGTTCAACAGTATTCTATAAAAGAGAATAGTCAACGTAAATACAAATACCTATTTTGGAAAGGGACAATCTTGTTTTGTTTAAAACCCCACTCTAATAATAGCAAAATGTTTTCTGAAATCAATGTCATCAAAATGCTTGGGGATTTGATAAAGAAAGTGCTGGTTAACGAACAGTCGACATTCCAAAAGACGCTAACTGTGCTTCTCTTCTCGTCGAGTTGTTCCTTTACTCATATAAAGCAGACTTCATACAAAAACATATCATAGCAAGAAAAACAAAAAGAAGGATCCTCAAGTTTCACATTTCACTACATAGATGATGTCCTTTGAGCTTAATGATTATGTTAATTTTGTCGAGCTTGAAATATAAATAAACGTTAGAGAAAATCGAAGGGAAAATCACTAATGAACAATCCAGAGACATTGGTAACATTGAGCACACAAGACACAGGTCGAAAACATTATACAATTAATTACATGTACTCCCTAAGAAGTCAATACCAGGATATGAGGACCTCGAGACTTGGCACTTAAGGTGACCTGACCTGACCAAGGCCAACGGCCGAGGTCAGGTCAGGTCACCGAGAGTGACAAGTCGAGAGGTCCTCATATCCTGGTATTGACTTCTTAGGGAGTAATTGTTTTATTATACCGAAATAGAACCGTTTAATACTTATAATTCTTAAATTCAATATTGTAGATACAAATGTATTATTCTAACATATTCCTGGTCTAAAAATCGCACAAATTAAAATTCCGCGAAATGTTGTTGACGACTTTGGAACTTTAACAACATGACGTCATATGAAGACTTCCAGTTTAAAACGTAAAGATCAGGCGTCATTTGACTTCGTGTACGCTTCAATTTCAATAAGATTTAACTAAAATAAGCTTACAAGGTAGGCATTTCAATTATTTTTGTATATTGTTGTAAATATGATATGTAGAATTTCACGTTTTCAAGATGGTGGATCATCGTAGTTACGGATTGCAGATTGAAAAGTTCATCGAGTTATGAACGAATAAAAAAACAGGTAGCAGTGTCCTTTTCTAATCAAAAGGCACGGAAACGATATACTTTAATTCTGTAAGAATTATTGTTGAATATGTTCAATAATTGTATACTATTCCATATTTCAATCTAAACGGGTAAAATCGGTCGCCATTTTAGTTTTTTCAATCGGTCATTATCTACAGGTCAGTGTAAGATCACGTAATAAATAATGACTTCTTTGGAAGATTTAGTGGTCATACCGTGGAAAATAAAATAAAATCACATGACAAAGCGTAACCAATAGAAAGCGAGTATAATATTCATGAGGTATAATAAAACTAAAATGATGAGCAACACGGATCTCACCAAAAACCACAGATGCAGCTAGGTCGTTTTCATACCTTTACCTACAATCTGAAATTGAAAGTTATGGTCAGTTAACAACGAAACTTTGCAATAAAAGTGATGATTTCCATGTTCCTATTGTAAACTTTCCATTTATATATTGCAACGTTCCAGTAGGACAGAAATATCGAGTACACCTGTAAATCTCTCAGTAATTTTAGAGCTTGTGGGTCCTAGCATGATGTCTGCTAGCAAGGAAGCTACTTGAACCAAGGGTTTCTCATTGTTTGGTTAATTTGAATTCATCACTTTGAAAGTTTTACGGTCGCCATCACGACTTTGTTGAAGTATTTGTCTTTTAAATGGCAAATGCGTATTTTTGAATTTGGAATACCCCAAAAGACATACTAAAGAATAAGCGAATATGATGACAAATGGGGATGTTATTAGACTGTAAATCTACTTCAGCGAAAAACAGTCATATATTAAACTAGATTTACACGAATTCTGAAACCACGTATTCTTCAATTCACAGAAATCGAACTTTTGACCTCTAATATTATTGAGACCCCAGTGTTCTACTTGACAAAGCAATCATACAAACTATAATCTCACCAGGAACAAGAATAGATTGTAGTATATGCGTTAATGTAGAAGCGGGGTGTCATCCGTTGATAGGGGGATGTGGGCGAAACTAGAACACAAATAACACGGGCCTTAACACGACAGATGTCACCAGTTGGACAGGAACTGCTGCTCCTTTCTTTTGTCAGGTACGTGTTCCTCAATCTTAACATTGACCTTAGTTTTAATAACGTACATTATTTGGAACCTTAAATTTCAAACAACAATATTACAAATATTCATTACACAATGTACTTTATTTTTATTGTTTATAATAAGGAGAAGAGTGTAAGACTTGTTACCTTGTATGAGAAATACTCAAATGACTTCTGTTGTTTATGGAGGCACATTTGGTAGCATTCACTTATATTGTTGTGATAGTACAAAAAACCATTAATTTCATAACAACCTAAAATATCAAATATGATTATTCATATACAGAGGTAGGTATATTCACCCATCGCCTATAATAATTATTTGCATTGCACGTTATATGTACTAGATTAATCACCTATCAAAACCATTGATTTTATGCGTTGAACATGTTGTATCCTTAACATTGTGTGTGGTATCGACGAACATTCGCCAATACATCCTTCCATCTATTCAGTTTTCTTCAAACCTACCAATAATGCTTTTTATTGGAGAATAAAAATATAATATATACATTTGCACGAATAACTATTGTAATATTTGTACTTTGTGTCTGTCTTTGGAGAAGAACTGACTACAAAATTATTATTGGCAACAATACTGTTCAGACATTGATGTGAGAAGATATAGTTGGCTAACAATATTGTTTGATATAATAAACACGATTTCCGTCTACGATGATTTTGGTGTCGATTAACAGTAACACGACGGATACCTCTAGTGTAGCAGGAACTGTATTGATCATCAGCATCCAAATTCACTCCTGTTTATTAGTGGGGTTTGTGTTGCTCAATCTATTGTTGTCTGTGTAGTTTTTTTGTAGCTCATTGACCACGGATATGTTCCACTTGTCGTAAACACTTCCTGGCCCTTTCCTCATTCATGACTTATCACCGATTTGTAACTAGATTAACACGACGGGTGTCACTAATAGAGCAGGAACTACTTACCCTTCCGGACCACCCCGGTTTTAATTGGGTTCGTTGTACTCGATTTTTAGTTTTATGTGCACGTTTTGTAGATCTTTGTTTGTCCTTTTGTAGTTTTTCTTTTGGCCATTGTGGTGTCTGTTCTTCTTCGGTTTACGACCTCTGATTAACACTTTGGTATCTTCAATCTTTTCTAATTACACTTACGTAAAACGCACAAAATGACTAATCTTTTTGAAATACTTATATGTGTATATTCCGATTTCATTGAGTTTACCTTGAAATTCAATCCATTCTGATGGTCTTCGAACATTTCCAGTCCACAAAGTTTCAGCCCCTGATGGAATGTTGTTACAGCTAACAATGTTATCATCTATAGTGGCAAGCTGTCCAGATCTTGACGCACAGCATCTTTGAGCTTCAAACCATGTTACGTTTTCTTTTAAACAAAAAAATGTTTTTCGAAACAATGTGTTTTTCTATTTGAATTTTAATCTTGGCAATACAAATGTACATATCTAATTTAGTGTGCACAAGACGTGTCTGGAATAACTTTCATAATTCACGCTTTCACGTATATAATCAAAAGATGGAGTCTTTTGGACAAAGAAAAACCAAAAGGCCTGATTTATTTAATGTTAATATTTGTTGAATGGAGTTCTTTGAGTACTGATAACTACCTTAGTCGAAAGATGAGTTAACTTTCACAATTGGGTCATTTGTCACGATACAACTCTTATTCTACTACTCGGCTTTTTGATTTTGTGTAATATTCTCCAGTTTAAATATATCACAAATACAGCAATGCCTGCTTCATAGGTTGACCTACATCTGTACATTGACAGTTAATAACGAAACCCTACATCCAAAGAGATTATTCAAAATTTCCCATTGTGAACTTTCCATTTTCATATAGCAATATTCCAACAACACCTACATATGAATTATATATCTCTCAGCTGATACGATATTCCAGAGCTTCTGGTTCCTTGATAGAGAGTTACTGCTAACAAGGAAGCTACTGAAACAATGGTTCCTAGTTGTTAAGTA
>MJUT01049483.1:91075-127549 GCA_002080005.1 Gigantidas platifrons | reverse complement strand
TATTGTTTGATATAATAAACACGATTTCCGTCTACGATGATTTTGGTGTCGATTAACAGTAACACGACGGATACCTCTAGTGTAGCAGGAACTATAATGATCCTCAGCATCCAAATTCACTCCTGTTTATTAGTGGGGTTCGTGTTGCTCAATCTATTGTTGTCAGTGTAGTTTTTTTGTAGATCATTGACCACTGATATGTTCCACTTGTAGTAAACACTTCCCGGCCCTTTCCTCATTCATGACTTATCACCGGTTTTGTAACTAGATTAACACGACGGGTGTCACTAATAGAGCAGGAACTGCTTTCCCTTCCGGAGTTCACCTAGGTTTTTAGTGGGATTCGTGTTACTCGATCTTCAGTTTTATATGTATGTTTTGTAGATCGTTATTTGTCCTTTTGTACCTTTTTCTTTTTGCCATTGTGTTGTCTGTTCTTCTTCGATTTACGGCATCTGATTACCACTTTGGTATCTTCAATCTTTTCTAATTACACTTACGTAAAATTCACACAATGACTAATCTTTTTGAAATACTTATATGTGTATATTCCAATTTCATTGAGTTTACCTTGAAATTCAATCCATTCTGATGGTCTTCGAACATTTCCAGTCCACAAAGTTTCAGCCCCTGAAGGAATGTTGTTACAGCTAACAATTTTATCATCTATAGTGGCAAGCTGTCCAGATCTTGACGCACAGCATCTTTGAGCTTCAAACCATGTTACTTTTTCTTTTAAACAAAAAATAGTTTTTCAAACAATGTGTTTTTCTATTTGAATTTTAACAACAATACAAACGTACATATCTAATTTAGTGTGCACAAAACGTGTCTGGAATAACTTTCATAATTCACGCTTTCACGCACATAATCAAAGATGGAGTCTTTTGGACAAAGAAAAACCAAAAGCCCTGATCTATTTAATGTTGATATATGTTGAATGGAGTTCTTTGAGTACTGATAACTATTTTAGTCGAAAGATGAGTTAACTTTCACAATTGGGTCATTTGTCACGATACAACTCTTATTCTACTACTCGGCTCTTTGATTTTGAGTAATATTCTCCAGCTTAAATATACCACAAATACAGCAATGCCTGCTTCATATGTTGACCTACATCTGGACTTTGACAGTTAATAACGAAACCCTACATCCAAAGAGATTATTCAAAATTTTCCATTGTGAACTTTCTATTTTCATATAGCAACATTCCAACAGCACCTACATATGAATTATATATCTCTCAGCTGATACAATATTCCAGAGCTTCTGGTTCCTTGATAGAGAGTTACTGCTAACAAGGAAGCTACTGAAACAATGGTTCCTAGTTGTTAAGTACAAGTTATCACTTCGAAAGCTTTACGATTGTCGCCATGAGTTAGCTAACAGTCACGAAATGTCTATGTCAAAATGACCACGGCTATGCTTCGCAATACACACTCATTTCTTCATTCGTGACTTATCTCCCGTTTTGTAACTAGAGTAACACGACAGGTGCCTCTAGTGGAGTAGGAGTTGCTTACCTTTCCGGAGTACTCGAGTTCATCTCTGTATCTAATCAAGTTATATTTTTCATTTGGCCATTCCTTAACATTTTGTATTGAACATTAAATGCTATGCTCCATCACAAGTTCAATGGTCCATATTTTAAATGCCTCAAACAACCTTACTGATTCAGGAAGAAGGAAGTATAATTATTTTCTCCTGAATACAATCCCGAAATGTCTGTATTCCATTCGTTCAGTTGAAAGAAAACATTTATTTTAAATGTGTTATTACATACCTGTTAATTGTATCGCAGCTAATCTTATAAATAAAACAGAAACAAACAAAGCGAATTTGATCAAGACCACCATGATTGACTCATACTGATTTAAAAGATTATCAGCAAAATCATATAGCCTTCACACATAAAACAATTTGTCATTGTTATCACATACTAATCAACATGATAAACGATATACGATATTTATTTGATAAAAGCAAAACTGCAACAAATCAAATTAAGTATACTCGTGTAGGTTATAGACTATCAACATAGATAGTACAATATTTGTAATGGCGTTGTAGATCGTTGGAGGTTGTTGTTATCGTTTCGTTGATATGGAGATTCTTATCCTAAGACTTCACAAAGCATATTTTCAACATTCTATAAAATGAGCGAATCATCCCTTTCTCAAAAATGTTGAAAAATAATATTGAATTTTTGTTTGTTTCAATCCTGAAGAGTGTGTGTGATCTCCCTCTCATATCATACATTACAACTAATTCTAACATGACGTCCTTCATTGGCTATATAAATAATACAGTGATAAAACTCACGATATATTTTAATTCGCTCATGCGTATTGACGAACAAATTGCAAACATAATTCCCTAGTGAATTTATGTATTCATACAGCACTGTGGTGCATAAGAAACATAAAAATGCCCGTATTGTTTTTACCTATATTTTTCCGGAATAAATACTTAAGACAACCATCAATGGACTTTGACTTTTGAAATTTAACATCTTCCGGAAGTCGTTTACAAGGAACGCTGATGACATTGAAATACATGGTTACTGATTTATTTTAAGATTTTGTGAGCATTTTAGTTGTTTAAGTTGCTAAATTCAAAATGCCATTAAAAGCCAGAGTTTGTATCACGTTTTTACATGAGTAACATTATTTTCGTTGCATTTTATCCCTCGCTAACGCTCGGGATAAAATTTGTACGAAAATAATGTTACCCATGTTAAAACTGTATACAAACTCTGGCTTCCATGAATTATTTCTTAAATATATATGTCTTATCATACAGACCGTGGGCTAATACATAATAATAGTGTACCAAAAAATGCTACAGCGTTTTACTTATTTTATCAGTAATAATAAATATTATAAACATAGGGTGGCGGGAACGTGTTGACGAAGTGTGTATAGTGCATTTTGTAGTTGTATATTTTACTTGATAACATATACATTCATTGAATTATATATTGATTCGCTAAAAATCACAATACGCTACCTCGTCAAACCTGGTATAACTCCCAAGGCTTTTATGTTATCTGGCTTTAAGCATACAATGTAAACCATGGAGGTTATGATAGAATGACATCGTGCGCACTACATTTGTTTTATCACTCACTCACTTGAATGTACATATGGATTTCCATACACGTGAATATATGTCGTATACACTTCCTGGACATTTCCACATTCATGACTTGTAGCTAGAGTAACACGACGGGTGCCTCTAGTGGGGAAGGAACTGCTTACCCTTCCGGAACACCTGAGTTCACCCCTTGTTTTTCGTGGGGTTCGTGTAACTCGATCTTTAGTTTTATATTTTTGTTTTGCAGATCGTTGTTTGTCCTTTTGTACTTTTTCTTTCGGTCATTATGTTGTCTGTTTTTCTTCGATATGCGGATTCAGGTTGCCATTTTGGTATCTTCAAACTCTTCTTATATATATTAAAAAAAAAGTTAATTAAATTGCCAAAATTTACCAAGAGGATTTTTTGCCAATTTTCACAATATTATTGGGGAACTTTACACAATTGCCAATTTTCCAATAAAAACTGATGATGAAACGACAATTCTGGTTGTTTATAATATTTACTTCCTTAGTCAATTGTTAAAAAATGACAATAACAAAAAAAAAAAAAAAAAAAAAAAAAAACAAACAAACAAACAAACAAACAAACAAACAAGCAAACAAATAAAAAAAAACAAAAAACAAACAAACAATCAAACAATCAAACAAAGAAACAAACAAACAACCAAATGAAAAAACATAGCAAAAAAGAAAAGAAAACAATTAAGAAAACAATCAGACAAACAACCGTTCAATTGAAATCGTACACAGAGGTTTATTATATATTCATTTGATTTCCCTAAAAGGAACCCATACGAATGGAGATTTCAATAAAAACGTAGATATAAAATATAGTGCACACGACACGATTCTGGAATAACTTTCATCAGGTACACTCAAAACCGAAAGATTGGAAAGTTAAATAGTTTAAAGTTTGGAAGCAATAAAACCAAAGAGCCTAAACAGAATAGCCAAAAACAAAAACTTTAATCAAGCAATACTTTGTTTCAAATAATCTTACTGATTAAGGAAGAAGGAAGTTGATTGATTTTGGCCTAA
The DNA here is from genome assembly GCA_002080005.1 of Gigantidas platifrons. Classification (NCBI taxonomy): domain Eukaryota; kingdom Metazoa; phylum Mollusca; class Bivalvia; order Mytilida; family Modiolidae; genus Gigantidas; species Gigantidas platifrons. Next base: position 123,413 of record MJUT01049483.1, on the reverse strand, counting down.
ATATAACAAAATAATGTCTGTTATCTGCTTGTTAAATCGATATAACACGTAATTATCATTTTTGTGTCGCCTGCGTTACGCAGAGGCGACATATAGGGATCATTATCCGTCGTCTGGCGTCGGCGTCGGCGTCGGCGTCGGCGTCACACAATAATTTCTGTCACATTTTTGTCAGGAACCACACAGGCCAGCTTCTTGATATTTGGCACAGAGCATCAGTATGGAGAACTGTATCATGTAAGACAGTTTCAAATCTGCCGCATGTCCACTTCCTGTTTGACGAACTTAGAATATTTTTATATAGAAAAAATTGTCACATTTTTCCCAGGAACCACACTTCAGCTTCCTGATATATGGCACAGAGCATCAGTATGGAAAACTGTATCGCATGTCCGCATCCTTTTTGGTGGAACTTAGCAATAGATTATTTTTATTCGCATGATAATATATTATCCTTCAAATAATTCATCATGTCAGAATAAATTGTAATTTTCATAAACTTCATCAATCAAAACTAACTATATCACAAAATTTAGAAAAATATACTTTTTCATCATGATGATACTTTCAATGATGAAGTAATCTAAAGAAAATAAGTTCGCAGGCGACACATGTCTTCCCTGGAAGACTTACCACTAAGTTTAAAAGAAATTCATTAATATTACCTACCTGCTGACTGTACTGTTGTAAGCATTGTGTATAAAACATAAATAAAGAAAATAACTTTCATGAAGACGGCCATGATTGACATATATATGATGTCTAAATCGATAAGAAGCCGTGGTGACAAAAATATTATGAACTTTTATCACACGAACTAGCTTTTTATCTCGAAAAGATTTAAATATTGAATTTTGTTTTATTTGCTACTTGTTTGATATTCTGAAAAACAAATCACTGTTATTATTTGTATTATGCATGCGATTACGGTAAGAGTGAGTGAGTGAGTGATTGTTGTTTAACGCCAAATGGGCGGCAACTCTTCAGCTTATAGCATAGAGAAACAAGTTGCATTAGATGACATGATGATGATGTCCGCTTTATACTAGACCAGGATGCTCGAGTTGGATTGTTATAGTGCTAGCTCATTGCTACGATATTCTAGAACTTGTAGTTCCTTGAAGTTTTACGGTCGTCTCCATGTTTTGTTAGCAGTCAAGAAATGTCAATGTCACAAATGACCACGGGTATGTTTCGCTTGTCGTAGGCAATATCCAGTCATTTCTTCATTCATGACTTATTACCCGTTTTGTAGCAAGAGTAACACGATAGGTGCCTCTAGTGGTGTAGGAATTGCTTACCCTTCCGGAGTACCTCTGTGTCTCATCAAGTTATATTTTTCATTTGGCCATTCCTTGTCCTTTTGTATTGACAATTAAGTGCTATACTCCATCATCAGTTCAATGGTCCATGTTTTAAATGCCTCAAACAACCTTACTGATTCAGGAAGAAGGAAGTACATGTACATGTATAATTATTTTCTCCTGAATATAACCCCAAAATGTCTGTATTCCATTCGTTCAGTTGAAAGAAAACATTTATTTGTTTTCTACAAATGTTTTATTACATACCGGTTAATTGTATCGCTGCTAATCTTGTAAATAAAACAGAAACAAACAAAGCAAATTTGATCAAGACCCTCATGATTGACACATACTGATCGTGTAGGTTATAAACTATCAACGTGGATATACAATATTTGTAATGGCATTGTAGGTTGTTGTTATGGTTTCGTTGATACGGAGTTTCTTGTCCTAAGACTATTTTCAACATACTATAAAATGAGTGAATCATCCCTTTCTCAAAAATGTTGAAAAATAATATTGAATTTTTGTTTGTTTCAAATTGAAGAGTCTGTGTGATCTCCCTCTCTTATCATACATTACAACCAATCAATCGAACGAAATATGAGCGAATCGTCCTTTTCCCAAAATAGTGAAATTTTTTTTTTTCAATCTTTAAGAGTTTTCCTCTTATCAAACGTTATAGCCAATCAATCGGACGAATAAACTACTAAATATATATGGCTTATCATATAGACCGTGGGCTAATACATAGTAATAGTGTACCAAAAATTGCTACAGCGTTTTACTTATTTTATCAGTAATAATAAATATAATAAACATAGGGGGGCGGGAACGTTTTGACGAAGTGTGTAAAGTTCATTTTGTAGTTGTATATTTTACATGATAACATACTAATTCATTGAATCACTAAAAATCACAATAAGCTACCTCTTCTGTATGGTAAAACCTGGTATAGCTCCCAAGGCTTTTATGTTATCTGGCTTTAAGCATACAATGTAAACCATGAAGGTTATGATAGAATGACATCGTGCTCACTACATTTGTTTTATCACTCACTCACTTGAATGTACATATGGATTTCCATACACGTGAATGTATGTCGTAAACACTTCCCGAACCTTTCCTCATTCATGACTTGTGGCTAGAATAACACGACGGGTGCCACTAGTGGGGTAGAAACTGCCTAACCTTCCGGAGCACATGAGTTCACCCCTGGCTTTTAGTAGGGTTCGTGTAACACGATCTTTAGTTTTCTATGTAATGTTTTGCAGATCGTTGTTTGTCCTTTGGTACGTTTGCGTTTGGCCATTATGTTGTCTATTCTTCTTCGATATACGGATTCTGGTTGCCCCTTTGGTATCTTCAAACTCTTCTTATATATAAAAAAAAGTTAATTAAATTGCCAAAATTTACCATGTCACAATACTATTGGAGAACTTTACACAATTGTCCTTTTTTCCAATAAAAACTGATGATGAAACTACAATTCTGGTTGTTCATGATATTTACTTCCTTAGTGAATTGTTAAAAGATGAGAATAATGAAAACAAACAAACAAAAAACAAACAAATTAAAAATAAACAAACAAATGCAAAACCAAAACAGCAAAGAAAACAATTGAATAAAAAGTAATCAGACAAACAACCGTTCAATTGAAATCGTACACGTTTATTACATATTCATTTGATTTTCCTAAAAGGAACCGATACGAATGGAGATTTCAATAAAAACGTAGATATCAAATCTAGTGCACACGACACGTTTCTGGAATAACTTTCATCAGGTACACTCAAAGCCGAAAGATTGGAAAGTTGAATAGTTTAAAGTTTGGTAGCAATGAAACCAAAGAGCCTAAACAGAAAAGTCAAAACAAAAACTTTTATCAAGCAATACTTTGTTTCAAATAATCTAACTGATTAAGGAAGAAGGAAGTTGATTGATTTTGGCCTAAATATAACAAAACAATTTATGTTACTTAGTATCTGCTTGTTAAATCGATATAAAACGTAATTATTATTATTTTTTAAAGAAATTCATTAATATTACCTACCTGTTGACTGTATTGTTGTAAACATTGTGTATAAAACATAAATAAATAAAATAACTTTGATGAAGACGGCCATGATTGACACATATACGATGTCTAAATCGATAGGCAGCCGTGGTTACACAACATTCTAATGAACTTTTATCACACAAACTAACGTTTTATCTCCAAACAAGATTTAAATATTGATTTATGTTTTATTTCTACTTGTTTGATATTCTGAAAAATAACCCTGTTATTTTTGGTATTATGCATGCGATTACGGAAAGAGTGATTGTTGTTTAACGCCAAATGGGTGGCAACTCTTCAGCTATAGCATAGAGAAACAAGTTACATTAGATGACATGATGATAATTTCCGCTGTGTACTATACCAGGACGTTCGAGTTGGATTGTTATAGTACTAGCTCATTGAAACAACAGTCAACGGGTAGACATTTTTGTCGCTCCCCTCTGACACGTTATTCTGATTCCGAGCAAACCAGTCTTTGCTCTTTATCCTTAATGCTGCGTGCTTAGCAGAGAAGCAACAAATACCAATTTTACGGTCATTGGATTGCTCGAACCCACGATCTACCGCACTCGAGGCAAGCACGCTAACCATTACACCATTGGTGCGGTTTGCTATGTAAAGAGTGTCCATCTACGATTATCATGATGTCTACCTAAACCTTCATATTAAGTTTGAAACATCTCGACATATCATTGAAAATGCTTTAGATGTTATGCCATGTCTCACAGTTGCCTTATAAATTCTTACTTTAGAGATTTATTTTTCAACTTGTAGGCTAACCTTCAAAATAATTATCTTTCTGACAAAGAATGGGTTAGTAATTTATTCCAAGTGATTTGGCAAAGCCCTCCGCCATTACGGTTATGGCAGTAAAGTTCGAAGATACCAAATGGGTTATCAGAAGCAGTAAATCAAAGGACAGACAACACAACGACAAACAGAAAAAAGAAGAAAGGACAAAACATGATCTACAAAACACTACACACAAAACTAAAGGTCAAGTAACACGAACACCACTACAAACCGGGGGTGAACTCATATGTTCTGGAGACTAAAATGGCTTAGTAATGTATTCTAAGTGATTTGGGAAGGCCATATTTCACTAAGGTAATAGAAACCTGCTTTAAAATAAATTATTTTGGTTTAATATGGTTTCGGTTAAATAGTATGATTGCTTGATTGAATGACTATTGTGTAACGACATCTTGTAGTATTTCAGTAATATATTGTGGTTTAAAGTGTGTAAATATGATACGGTACAAAATGTAGAGACTATAATTATTCTTGATCGATCTTTAGCTTTCTATGTCGACCATTGTTTGTCTTTATTGTCCTTTTCTTTTGACCATTGTATTGTCTATCTTTTTTCGAATTACTTCAGATAACAATTTTTGAATTTTCAAACTTTTCTTCATCACGTTCTTACTGCTCCAGTCCAACAATCTGATGCAGGATTCCAATATTTGTTTTGTTAGATGTCGCATTTGTGTTATTTGTATTTGTATAGGGGCGCATGTCGCATTTGTGTTATTTGTATTTGCATAGGGGCTCATGTCGCATTTGTGTTATTTGTATTTGTATAGGGGCTCATGTCGCATTTGCGTTATTTGTATTTATAAGGGGACTCATGTCGCATTTGTGTTATTGGTATAGGGGCTCATGTCGCATTTTTGTTATTTGTATTTGTATAGGGACACATGTCGTGTTTGTGTTACATGTATTTGTATTTGTAGTGAGGCTCGTGTCGTTTTTGTGTTATTTGTATTTGTAGAGGGATCGTGTCGTTTTTGTGTTATTTGTATTTGTAGGGGATCAGAATAATGTGTCAAAGTGGAGCGGCATGTCTACCCGAAGACTGTTGTTCCAGTGAACTAACACACCTAGCGCTGTGAATATCCAACTCCTGTTGTTCTAGTACAAAGCAGAGATCATCATCATCTCATAAAAATGTATCTTCTTCTCGCCATGATATGGCTGAATAATTGCTCACTTGATGTTAAGCAATCTTTCACTCCTAAGAATGTAATGAATATATCTAAGTTTGAAATTAGATATGTATTTCGATCGTAAAACATAAGCTATGAAGATGGATTCCATTTTATACAGCACCAAAATTTTGGTAGAGACGTGTTCTTCGTCATCTTGCGTTTGTAGAGACATTGTTTCATTAAGTTATTAAACGTATTGACAAAGGAAATGAGAAATAAATAATTAAGAAATAAATTATGGAAGCCAGAATGTGTTTTGAGCTTTAACATGGGTTGACGGATATTAGTATTTTATCCGGAGCAGAAGGCGAGTGATAAAATGTACTAATATCCCCCAACCCATGCTAAAGCTCAAAACATATTCCATGAATTATTTCGATTCTGATATGTCTAACAGTACACATACGTTAGTATACTTTGATTGGAAGACGGGAATTTACATTTACGTTTGCGGACAATGTCGCACACAATTTATGCTGCCAGATTCGAGCAGACGATAATTCATAACATGTACTTTTACGACGAGAAAGTCATTCACACATACAGTTATCACAGGAAAGTCAGTTGTATTGATGGAGCAGCCGTAACAGTAATATTGTGTTTCCATGTTTTAATTGCACGTCGCATATGATTAATTTTGGATATTTTGGTTATTTTCAGTGAATATAGATTTAAAACGTCAACAACCGTGTAAATAATTTTATTTTGTGATTTTATCACCTAGTTTAATGGTACCTGGTCAAATCGCCCCACTGCAATATCGCACCCGCATTGATCAAAATCGCCCCCCATACAAAATAGCCCCAGCATTTAAACAAAAAGTTATTTCTATTATTATTAGTTTTGACAACGACATTTTGATTAGGAATAATTGAGATAATATATATTATAATTAAGGAAAACTACAGTACATTAATCGGAAACGTTATTGTTTAATTCTGTCGTTTAAGTAAGGGTAATTATTTGTGTCCATGTAATAATCAATTTCTTCTTTTAATCATGCATTTCTTTGTAAAATATAGATGCACTCTTTGTGTAATAATTAATGAGCTACCCGAATAGTTTTTTGTTGTTGTTCCAATCGGAAGCACATCAAGGAGACCCAGGCCAATGATACATATTCTTGATATTGCAATACAAATTCGTTGCGAAGCCATAAGCTTGTCCAAGGTGGTAATGAAATTACATAAACCTGCTACCATCATGACTAGCATTAAACACAATGGCCAGTGATTGCATAGAGTGCAAACAGGTCTTAAAACACAGACAAGAAGCAATCCAATGCGATGGTTGTGAGAAATGGCAACATCGAACATTACACTGAATATTGAAACACATTTTATAGAAATATTTAAATGTGTACCGGTATGTGCTAATGATACTTTGTCATCTGATTGATCGCTCGTTTGTTTGCAAAGCGAACGAAGGACGTCATATTAGAATGTTAATTAGATTACGTTGGTTGTCGTGCTGTATATGTCTCCTCATTTATGATGTAGGCAATTGCCATCTCTTGGCAAGCGGCATTAGTGGTGTAATGGTTATCGTGCTCGCATCGAGTGCGGTAGATCGTGGTTTCGGGTCAAACAACACCCCAATTATAAGGATAACTCTCCTTGTTTACACAATTGTAATGCAAACTATTTACATATAGCACCAATCAACCATGATCGAAATGATCACTGAACATAGGACAGGAATGGGGGTTTAGAAAGGTATTTGTAATTATTATTTTTATCTTTCGCATGACCACTTCAATTTTATACGATTTGATCTGGGGCCGATTGACTTGGGGCCGATTTGACTGGGGACGATTTGACTTAGTGCCGATTTGACCTATTACCGTGTTGGTTTATTACAAAGTTGACACAATCACAACGAAATGTAACTTAAATTGCTCCCGCCATGATATAGATGAAATATTGCATTAAAGAACCACAACATTATCAATAACTCATTAAATTTTAGTATATCTTGATGACACTGATATAGGTTTCTTGACAAATACAAAATATACCTTATTACTAAAAATATTACAAGTGAAACAGATTACTTCGCCATGCTTTGAGTTAATTAATGTTGTGGTAAAAACATAGATATGAAATTTAGTGCGCAGAGCGCATTTCTGGAATAACCTTCATCAAAATATTTTAAAGCCAAATAATTATAAAAGTCTTTGTGAGCAAGAAAACTCAGTCACCTAGAGGAAAGTAAAATATTTTATATAAAAAATTACAATAACGAATAGAACTTGTAAAATTTACATGCAACATTTCTACATTTACCTTAGAGTAATAACGTCAAGCGATTGTTACTTTTGTACAATTGTATTACCCGGCATGACATCACATTCTGTAGTTGACTAATCAATGATTAACATTTGTGATTTGAAAAAAAAATGTTCGGAGGTGCAGACAAGCATAATCCTCACGAATCTAACTTATAGACTTCAACACAAATTAATAATTTGATGTTTAATCAACAGAAGTTAAAATACAATCAAATATGCATTAAGAGGTCACCTTTGGGGCAGAAAACGTTACATTCTGAAACAGGTGACCTCTTAAATGAGGTTCAATTCTAATATGACATTTTTTATGACAGGATATATAGTAATTAAGTTCGCCTCGGGTCCTTGTTGACACTTAAATCAGATCTCTGTTTTTATTTTTTCAAGCTATATAAGACAAGTATTACTTTATTTCACAAAATAAACCGCCACGATATAGCTCAAATATTGTAGAAAGTGGCGTTAAAAACCATAACCATAACCACAAAAATAAAATTCTAATTTTCCATTCCATTGTAATAGAGGTAAAATTCCGAGGATACCCGGTGTTTTCACCACCTCCAATTATTAAATGTCAAGGAGAAAAAATGAAGTAACAGAACATAGAACTATAAAATTGACAAACAACAGCTTATAGTGGAGCAGAAACGTCTTTTTTTACAATATTAGATACGTGGTCATAGCAGAAACGTCATTAAAAAGCGTGGTCATATGTCCTATCATTATTGACCTGTTTTTGTACAATATTAGCTGTGTGGTCATATGTCGTATCATTATTGACCTGCTTTTGTACAATATTAGCTGTGTGGTCATATGTCGTATCGTTATTGACCGGGCCAATCTTAATACTGTTATATGTTGTATCAACTCCATCACAAACCCCTAGACTACTGTCATACACATTGTTTTCTACCTGTTCTTCTCCTTTATCATCAGTGTGTCTAAGTGTATCATATTCATCTTCAGTTTCAAATCGTTGACTTTGATTGTTACCCCCTCCAAATCAATCTCGCTTGGTTGTTGTGCTGCTGGACCTGCTGGACCTGCTGTGTGCTTTTTAACAACAACAGCGTATTCATGATTTGCAGAATACGTCTTATTTTGTCTTTCTCCCCCAGTGGATGTATTTTCAGCGGTGTTGTTACGAATTGCATTTTTTGGAAGACCTCCATTGTCTGTATTTAGCGCTGTATCGTGATACAATGGTATCACATAATCAATGCTATTATTCATTTCAATTTTCTAAATGGTCCAACATTTCTGTAAAAAGTGAAGAAATAAATGCAATCTATGAAAATCATAAAATTTTGATATCTAAAATCAATACTGGTACAAGCGAAAAGTTACTTTAGCATTCATGACTTATTAGCGGGTCTGTAACTAGACTAACACGACGCGGATGTCACGTCTAGTGGAATAGGAACTGCCCACCCTTCCGGAGTAGATGAGTTCATCCCCGGTTTTTAGTGGCGTTCGTGTTACTCGATCTTTAGTTTTATATGAATGTTTTGTAGACCGCTATTTGTCCTTTTGACCTTTTTCTATTGGTCATTTGACTCTTCGGTTTACGGATTCTGATTACCTGTTTAGCATCTTCTAACTCTTCTCAACAGTACGACGACGAAGCACCATTGTTAGACGATTTTTGCTATCCTGTTTAGACCCTTTGATTTACTGGCTATTTTTAGCTTTCTAATCTTTTGACTATGATCATATCTGATGAAGATATTTACTGAAACGCGTCGTGTGAACTAAAGTAGATATCTACGTTGTAATGAAAATAATATGTCCCTACATATAAAAGTGAAATGCAAAGTTTGTAGACATGAGGAATAGTAATCAAATTTGGGATTAGTGTTAAGGTTATGGTGTTTAACACCACTTTCAACAATATTTAAGTTCTATGATGGGGTAAGTTTTATTAGTGAATGACACCGGAGTACCCGGAGAAAACCACCGACCTGCCTCAAATCACTGACAAACTTTATCACATAATGTTATATCGAGTACACATCGCCATGAGTGGGATTCGAACTCACAACGTTAGTGGTGATCGGCACTGATTCGTAGTCAAATTTGTCTAATCATATGACAATGATGGCTTTCGCAACTCCAGTCCAGAACCATATATAAAACATGTTTATGTTTGTGATCGGTCAAAATGTAAATATCACTGTTTATCTGTTTATTTTTTTTCTAGGTTTGTGAATTATATTGCCATACATAAATACAACTTTAAATCTAACCTCATTTTGCAAGTTGAAATGACGATTACAGCAATCAAGATCACACCACCCACTGTAACACCACAAATAAGACCTACAAAAAATACTCATGTTGAATTCAGAGTTCCAGACAACGAGTAACAATATAAAGTTTATTGTTAAAATAAGATCACACAAATCACTCCAGTATCGACCACGTTGTGGAAATTCATTTCAGTAAAAACGGAATGCATGTGACTGACATAAAGGTTCTTCCGCGGCTGCTATTATTTTGGTAGTTGGATTTACCTCTACTTATCCAATCACTGCTCATCACCACTATAGTTTGTGATATTACCTCGCGTCCATGGCTGTTCCTTTACTTTAATTTGTATCTAAGTGTAATGTTAGATAGCTTCGCACGTTCATTTACATCCATATCCTTTTCTCCCAAGTAAAATATAATATAATGATATTGAAATAAAAGCATTAATTTCATGAGATATCAAGTATTTATGTATGGTCGTTGGTTTTGTTTCTACTGACATGCACTCCAAGATACACAAGAAAAACAAACAAAAAACAATTTAAAATCTAATAGAAAAATCATAGAAAAAAAGAGGCAAAATTAGTATCCCTAACACACAAATACATGACCGCTCACTTTCCTGGCTTGATACAGACAATTAAAAAAAAAACAAATGCCGAGGTTAAACTAGGTTTTGGTTTTATTTGGATCAAACCTCCCCTCTAAGGGAAATGATGCAGTAATACAAGGAATTTATATTGCCAGTCGATTTTGAGCGTAAATGAAGGTTATTCCAGAAACGCGTCATGCGCATTAAATTTGATATCTACGTTTATACTATAATGGCAAACTATCTACATATGACATTTAATGTATTCTTACCAATACTACTAGCCTCCGGTTTATCGCCAACGTGTTGATCCATAGTGGGTGTAATATTAGTTATCGTATGTGATGGTTTATTAGTAGTTGTCACATCAATAGAGCGACTAACTGCTTTGAGAAAGAAATACAGAGTATTGAATTATTAAAGTATTAAAACAACATAATGCATTATTATTATTATCATTACTGCAGAACATGTCTAATCCGACATACCAAGGAGCCAGGGAAATGTGACGGATTGTACAGGATGTTGGAATACTCATGTTTTACTTTTTAATTGACAGAAAATTGCACAGTTTTAAAAAGAGAAGAAATTGTGTTTGTTTGCTTATGTAGGATGTAGGATGTGTTAAATAATTAGAACTACAATGTAAAGGTTGAGTGATTGATTGATTGATTGATTGATTGGTGTTTAACGTCCAGCGAGCAATTTTTCAGCTATATTCAGGACGAGAGCATGAAAAAATTTAAACGCCATGGGAATCGAAACAAGGAAAGGTGATGGGTAGGGACGGATAATTTAGCCAGTGCAACAGGTCTCCTATGGACCACTCATCATGAGCATAATGATCATAATGAGCTGTTACACTGGGTTCTTTAACGTGCGAAGAATGTGGCAATCTCTCAACACGGGACCTCGGTTTTATTTACGTCTCATCAGAAGGACGGGTTGGTTGTGGATTTATACATCTCGCACAACAGTCGGACGCCCCTTCAAGCCGAAGAAGCTCTCGGTCCCATTTCTATACCCCGGGGTTCCCGCGGGGTTGACCCCTTTTAGAGGACAAGTGCCTCTAGGACGGAGAAACCTGGTGCCTATTCTACTCCCGCCCACACCCTCTGGGAGGGGGATGTTTATACAATGTAGATGAAAATAATATAATATTTAATTTTTATCACAATATATTTAGAACAATTTCATGATATATCAAATTATAAGTGTAGCCATGTCCTTTACAAAGACGGTGAAAACAGTTAAATGTAAAATTGAGAATATTTTTGTATTAGTGAATAATGAGTTCCGGTCTCTTATAATACTACAACTGTGTTATGTAGAGTCAAAGCCAGTAAAGGTAATATTATTGTCCGTAATACAAGAAATCAAACATTCTCGCAAGGGAGAGAAAAAGATCCATTGCCTTTTGAGAAATAGATATTTGACTACAATGTTTGCAGCAATGACTTCAAACTAGGAGCATCGTAGTATTGCACATGAAATACAATGAATAAAGTAAGAAACAATTCTTTTAATAAAATAAACTGTATTACCTGCCAGTTTGTCGCTCATTATAGAAGTCCCTTGAAAACTGGAGTATGTTGTTCTTTTGGATACAGAATTGCCATCTAACTTTGTGGCTGATGCTGAAACTGCTCTTGTAGATATTATGTTAACAGAGGTCGTGCTTATATCTAAAATTATAAAATGAGCAACATGTATTAGTCTTACTAGAATGTAAAATAAATACTTGTTTTATCAATCAGTCATTAAATGATAATATGATTGAATAAACGTTATAGAAAACGGAAGGGTCATTCAAGAATGGACAAGTGTTGTTGTAGATGACATGTAAACAGAGACATTGCTCATATCTACAATTATTATACTTATTTACTTATAAACCAAGCAAGAAATAAATAAGACATTTTAAAGTTTTATTCCATGGAACAAGAAATAACTCATTATTACCGCGGAAAACTGCACGTAGGTCAAATAACTGTGAGGGAATCTGCACGTAGCACAACATAACTGTTTGAAATTGGCGCGCTTTTGCACGTCGAACCAATAACTAGTTATTTCCCTCATATTAGTTCAGTATAATAATACAGTTATGGACCTCGGGAAAATAACCCTTTCTCAATTTAATAATTATGGATATTAACGCGCATAGGGGCCCCATGCTAAAGCTACAAGCAAAGAAGCTGCTGATAAAATGAAAGATGCTAATACCGAGATCGTCAATGCCCTTGATCGATGAGAATTTAAATTTTTTTGATCTACCCTTACGACGAAAAAACATCATTATTTTGAAAAACAGTGAAGCACGGATGTTTAAATACGCACTTTATTTTGTCCCTAGACATATTTACACAGGAAATTGTAATCAAAGCAATCAATAAACATGTACACGCTTCGCCGCTTTCTAGGTGTCAGTAATCTATAACATGCACCTGTCGATCTTACCTGTGTAAGAAAAGGGAGATAAATCAAACAGAAACTGGTCAATAGAATGAACATTAAAAATGCGAAGTTTTATTAATGCGATTGCCAACCAGTCGCATTTTTAGCATTTATTAAAACATCGCATTAATTTCTGAATTTACAGTAATTTAAAAAGTTTCTGTAATGAATAAAAGCCCTGAGGTCATACACAACAACAACACATTATATTATTTTGTTTACATGTATACACAAATATGCGATGAAAACGCACTCATCTAGGGTTTTCCCCAACGGATGTTCCGGCCACCTCCCACGTGAAATTTTATTACGAGGAGGCACTTATTAAATCTGTTTTGTGTCCTTAAAGTAATTGAAATAAATATTTGAATATATTATTACTCACACAATAGGAGTTTGATTCAATATATGTGCTCAAATTGCACTGATTCCGTCATCATATGTGAAGGGGGCTAAACGGAACAGCCGTCGTGTGGCGGTTTCTAAGGGTGTATTTCTTTCGTATGTCCTTGATGTGCTGAACATGTTCTAGCGAATGAAGTGGTACGGAATACTCTGGGAGAACAGTGTGCTGGGTGTACCACGTTTTGAGGTGGTGCAGAAGGAATCAAGATGGCAGAACCGACTATCTTTATTTTTTTACATAGAATTTATAGCTCACCTTGCCAAAGGCAAAGTGAGCTATTGCCATCACTTGGCATCCGTTGTCCGTTAACTTTTCACATTTTTCTCTTCACCTCCGAAACCCCTGAGCCAAATGAACTGTAACTTGGTAGGAAGCATCTATGGAAGGTAAATTTGTCCCGATCCATTAACAAACATGGCCGCCTCAGGCCATTCTTGTTTCTGATTGGTTGATTTCTAAAAAAACCCCTCTTTTTCTCTGAAACCGCTTGGCCAAATGAATCTAAACTTGGTAGGGAGCATTCTTGGAAGCTCCTGTATAAAGATCGCTCATTTCGTCCCGATTCATTAACAAACATGACCGCCACAGGCAATTCTTGTTTCTGATTGGTCGATTTCTAAAAAAAAAAAAAAATTCTGAAACCCCTAGGCCAAATGTACCGAAACTTGGTAGGAAGCATCCTTGGAAGATCCTCTACAAAGAGTACACATTTTGTTATGATCCATTACCAAAAATGGCCGCCGCAGGCAATTCTTGTTTCTGATTGGCCGATTTTTAAGTATCTTCTCGCTTGAAACCGCTTGGCCAAATGAACAAAAACTTGTTAGAAAGCATCTATTGCACGTCCTCGATAAAGATTACTCATTTCGTCCCGATCTGTTTATAAACATGGCTACCACAGGCCATTCTTGTTTCTGATTGGTTGATTTCTAAAAAACCTCTGAAACCGCTTGGTCAAATGAATCGTAACTTGGTAGGGAACATCCATGGAAGGTCCTGTATAAAGATTGCTCATTTGGCCAAATGAATCGAAACTTGGTAGGGAACATCCTTGGAAGTTCCTGTATAAAGATTGCCCATTTCGTTCCGATTCATTAACAAACATGGGCGTCATAGGCAATTTTTGTTTCTGATTGGTCGATTTCTAAAAACCTTTTTTTCTGAAACCTTTGGCCAAATGAAACGACACTTGGTAGGAAGCATCCTTGGAAGGTCCTCTACAAAGAGTGCACATTTTGTTATGATCCATTGCCAAACATGGCCGCCACAGGCAATTCTTGTTTCTTATTGGTCGATTTTTAAATATCTTCTCCTCTGAAACCGCTTAGCCAAATAAACCGACATTTGGTAGGAAGCATCTATGGAAGGTCCTCTATCCGATCCGTTTACAAACATGGCCGCCACAGGCAAATCTCGTTTCTGATTGGCCGATTTATAAAAATCTTCTCCTCTGAAACCGCTTGGCCAAATGAACCGAAACTTGGTAGAAAGCATCTATGGAATGTCTTCTATGAAGATTGCTCATTTCGTCCCGATCGGTTAACAAACATGGCTACCACCAAAACTTGGGAGGAATCATCTATGGAATGTCATCTATGAAGATTGTTCATTTCGTCCCGATCGGTTAGCAAACATGGCCACCACATGCAATTTCTAACAAATCTTCTCCTATGAAAATGCTTAGCGATATGAACCGAAACTTGGTAAGAAGCATCTACATATATGGAAGGTTCTGTATTAAGTTTCCTCAAAGCAGAATGAAAGGTGAGCGACATAGGCTCAGCCCACTGTCAGAGCCTCTGGTTCTACACCTTATTCATTTTCCTAGTATTACGCAATACAAAAGAAATGCGTGGAATTTTTAGGGGGGAGGAGGGATTTTGTGAATACAGTTTTATAAATCAATCATTTTGGTACAAATTTCATTCCTAGGAGAACGCAGAGTTAACGTGAAGTGCCCTTTCCCTCCCTCTTTATTCAATTAATTTTTAAGAAAAAAATATTTGGTTTGCAGCACCACCGTCTCTGATGGATTTATGGATTTCAAATTATATTTTGAAACATACAAAATATGCCAGATAGATGTAAATTTACGCAAACACATTTTTTTCTCGCTACACTCTCAGATCTCAGATCTCAGATCTGCCCTTTTTAAGATCTGCTTTATCTCCTACCTAACATCTCTATACGTTAAAACACTCTATGAAAATTATATAATATAACGATTACATGTATCCGTCATTTATTGATCAGTTTGCACATTTTTAGTATTCAGTAATATTATAATTAAAGGTTGAATTACGTGGAAGCAGCAACTATGGCTACAGTA
Source organism: Gigantidas platifrons (assembly GCA_002080005.1). NCBI lineage: Eukaryota > Metazoa > Mollusca > Bivalvia > Mytilida > Modiolidae > Gigantidas > Gigantidas platifrons. Next base: position 107,738 of record MJUT01049483.1, on the reverse strand, counting down.
ACTACTGATTCTTCCAAATTCATCTCATCATCGTCGTCGTCCATTTCGAGTTCTGCTGACAGAAATAACAGAGTTAACTTATCCACCATAGTGTTTGTCCAAAAAGTTCTAAGTCACTTCATTGACATAGGGCACATGGAATGTTCGGAACATGTCCGGAACAGTCCAAAGAAATACACTCTAAGGTGTCCTAGGATCATACACATTACCGTATTTGTCATATTAGAAAAGAACTAATTCATGGCAGCCGTTGATTTGTGTACATTTAACCATGGGTTGGGCATTTATATTCGTATTTTATCCCTCGCTAGCGATCGGGGAAAAATAATCGAATATAAATGCCCAACCTATGGTTAAATGAGCACAAATCTACGGCTGCCATGCATTATTTCTTAATCATCAACTCCTCAAATTGTAACTTGTTCTGGCCATGAATATAAATAAATAATTGCTCACTTGATGTTGTTAACAACCTTACACTTTGGACTCCATTTTATACAGCCCCAATATTTTGGTATGGGTGTTTTCTTCTTCAATTTGCATCTGTAGATACATTGATTCATTGAGTTCAAAAAATTAATGTATCGACCAAAAATTTTAATTCTAGATTATGTTGTTGGGTGTCTTGCTGTATAGATCAGCATAACCATGTAGGCAATTGCCATCGCTTGACAAGCCGTAAATGGTTATGGTACTGGCATCAAGTGTGGTAGATTTTAGTTCAAGCCATGGTTGGAGCAAACCAATGTCAATAACAATAGTATTCGCTGCTTCTCTGCTAAGCAGTAGACTGGTTTTGCTTTGAATCAGTGCACTTTTGTTTCAGTGAGGTAGCACTAAAAATCCAACTAAGTGTGTTAGTACAAAGTTGACATCATCATCTCAAAGAAATGTAACTTAAATTGCTCTTGCCATAATATAGCTGAAAGTTTGCACTAAAGCAAAATCAATTCAAAAGTCTTAGGGAGCAAGAAAACCCAAAATCATCAGCGGAAGCAATATATTTTATGCAAAAAACTACAATAACGAACTAAACTATACATAGAACTTGTAAATTTACAAACAACAACATTTGTGATTTGATAGAAAAAGAAAAAAAAGAAAGATGTTCGGAGATGAAGCCAAGCTAAGCATGATCCCCATGAATCTACTGTATAGACTTCAATACAGATTATTTATCTAATCAACAGAAATTAAACATAGTAATTTAATTTTCCTCTTGTCCTTGTTGACACGAAATCAGATCTCTGTTTTGATTTATTTCAAATCATATACAAGTATTGCTTTACTTTATAAAAAATAAAATTCAAATTTTACATTGCAATAGAGGCAAGGAATTGTATAGTAATCCTTGATAGAGGTAAAATCCCGAGGATGCCTGCTGTTTTCATCTCCTTCAATTATGAAATGTCTGGAAGCAAAATATTTTCTGTAAAAAAATTAAGTGACTGAAAATCGAACTTGTAAAATAGACACACAACATTTCTGGACTTATTGTGGAACAAAAACTTCATTTTTGTACAATATTAGCAGTGTGATCGTATGTCGTATCGTTATTGACCGGGCCAATCTTAACACTGTTATACGTTGGATCAACTCCATCACAAATCCCTAGACTACTGTCATACACATTGTTTTCTAACTGTTCTTCCCCCTTATCAACTGTGTGTTTAAGTGCATCATATTCATCTTCAGTTTCAACTCGTTGACTTTGATTGTCATCCTCCTCCAAATCAAACTGTCTTGGTTGTTCTGGACCTGCTGGACCTGCTGGACCTGCTGGGTGCTTTTTAACAACAACGGCGTATTCATGATTTGAAAAATACGTGATATTTTGTCTTTCTCCCCCAGTGGATGTGTTTTCAGCGGTGTTGTTACGAATTGCATTTTTAGGAAGACCTCCATTGTCTGTATTTAGCGCTGTATCCTGATACACTGGTATCGCACAATCAATGCTATTATTCATTTCAATATTATCTTCTTTATATAGTCCTTTTCTAAATGGTCCAACATTCCTGTAAAAATTGAAGAAATGAATGCAATCTATGAAAATCATAAAGCGTTGATTTCTAAAACTTATACTGATACTGGCGGAAAGCTACTTTAACATTCATGACTTATCACCGGGTTTGTAACTAGATTAACACGACGCAGGTGTCACTACTGGAATAGGAACTGCCCACCCTTCCGGAGTACATGAGTTCACCCCGGTTCTTAGAGGGTTCGTGTTACTCGATCTCTAGTTTTATATGTATGTTTTGTAGATCGTTATTTGTCCTTTTGACCTTTATCTATTGGTCATTGTGTTGTCTGTCTTTCTTCGATTTACGGATTCTGATTACCTTTTTAGCATCTTCAAACTCTTCTCAACAGTACGACGAAGCACCAGTTTTAGACTATTTTTGCTATCCTGTTTAGACCCTTTGATTTACTGGCTATTTAGCTTTCCAATAATTTGACTATGATCTATATTATCAAGATTTTTACTGAAACGTGTCGTGTGCACTAAATTAGATATCTACGTCGTGATGGAAATAATATATTCCTACAAATAAAAGTGAAACGCAAAATTTGTAGACATGAGGACTCGTAATCAAATTTGGGATTGTGGTTAAGGTTATGGTGTTTAACACCACTTTCAACAATTTTTCAGTTCTATGGTGGGGGTAAGCTTTATTAGTGAATTACACCGGAGTACCCAGAGAAAACCATCCACCTGACGCAAGTCAATGATAAACTTTATCACATAATGTTATATCGAGTACATCTCGCCACAACGTTAGTGGTAATAGGCACTGATTCGTAATCAAATTTGTCTAATCATATGACAATGGTGGCTTTCGCAATTCCAGTCCAGAACCATATATATATATATATATATATGTTTGTGATCTGTTAAAGTGTAAATATCACTGTTTATATGTTTATTATTTTATATTTGTGAATTCTATTACCATACATAAATACAACTTTAAATATAACCTCATTTTGCAAGTTAAAATGACTATTACAGCAATCAAGACCACACCACCTACTGTAACACCACAAATAAGACCTACAAAAAATACTTATGTTGAAATAAGAGTTACAGACAACGAGTAACAATATAAACTTTATTGTTAAAACAAGATCACACAAATCACTCCGGTATCGGTAAATTAATTTCAGTAAAAACGGAATGCATGTGACTGACATTTAAAGGTTCTTCCGCGGCTGCTGTTATTTTGGTAGTTGGATTTACTTCTACCTATCCAATCACTGCTTACGTAGTTTGTGATATTACCTCGCGTCCATGGCTGTTCCTTTACTTTAATTAGTATCTAAGTGTAATGTTAGATAGTTTCACATGTTCATCTACATCCATATCCTTTTCTCCCAAGTAAAATATAATCTAATGATATTGAAATAAAAGCATTTATTTTATGAGATATCAAGTGTTTATGTATGGTCGTTGGTTTTGTTTCTACGGACATGGACGCAAACTCCAAGATACACAAGAAAAACTAACAAAAAACAATTTAAAATCTAATAGAAAAATCGTAGAAAGAAAGAGGCAAAATTAGTATCACTAACACAAATAAATGACTGCTTACTTTCCTGGCTTGATACAGACAATTCAATAAAAACAAATGCCGAGGTTAAACTAGGTTTTGGTTTTATTTGGACCAAACCTCCCCTCTAAGGGAAATGATGCATTAATACAAAAGAGGAATATATATTACCAGTCGATTTTGAGCGTAAATGAAGGTTATTCCAGAAACACGTCATGCGCATTAAATTTGATATCTACTTTTATACTATGATGGCAAACTATCTACATATGACATTTAATGTATTCTTACCAATGCTACTAGCCTTCGGTTTATCGTCAACGTGTTGATCCATGGTGGGTGTAATATTAGTTATAGTATGTGATGGTTTAGAAGTAGTTGTCACATCAACAGAACGACCACCTGCTTTGAGAAAGAAATATACAAAGTATTAAATTGCAACAACAACAAAATGTATATCATTTAAATTATTAAGAAAAGAATACAGTATTATTATTATTATTACTTATAATAAACATTATCCATGGTAATTATTTTTAAAAAGACGTTTAAGTTTAAATACTGATAGTCAACAATTCCACCAATACCAACAAAACGAACAACCATCCCTCACATCAAATCATTGAAAACAAAAACAGACGACGACATAATGCGTTGTTAATCCAGGTTAGTTTAACTTGTCGAGGTATTCCAGACATAATTTATCTTGGAGATGCAGTACTTGGAATAAACAACATAAAATGTACTACTTAATATCAATTTAATGTACAAGATAGCTGGAAAAATCGTTGAATTGTCGGTAACCAATTCAAAAACCGAATTATTAGTTGGAAGGATATTAAAAGATTAAAAATGCCAATGCTACTTTATTGCGCCATATTCACGGAAAATGCAACGAAGAATTAACAAACCATATATATAGACACTTGGAGAATGGGGCATTAGATACAGATCGAAGACAAACAAAATGAATTATAAAGATGTGCAACACGGACCCCACCAAAAAACCTGGGATAAACACAGGTGCTCGCGAAGGATAAGCATTTCGTGTTACTCGGAGTTAAGGTCTGTCGGTAATAGAGGAATGAAATAAGAAAAGCTTGAAGATACCAGAGGGGTAATCAGAAGACGTATATCGAAGAACAGACAACACAATGGTCAAAAGGAAGAGTACAAAAGGACAAACAACTATCTACAAAACATTACACCGTAAACTAAAGATCGAGAAACACAAACCTCACTAAAAATCGTGGGTCAATAAATATATAGCGGGTGTCTTGTTTTTCATTATTATCTGTCTTCATCATATTTTGCTAAAATACTGAAATATGCCCTACAAAGTTGCATTGGAACCTGAAATTGTTTAAATCTACGAGACCTTCGGCTACATACAAAGAATATTGTTATCATTGAGTCTTATCGATTTCCATCCTTATCCTCAACTTTGACGTTTTACAAGCTATTATTAATACATGTAATGTAGTGTCAAATTTATCTAACTTAAATTAGCAATACCTGACTTGCAGAAAAACCCATCCGCGGTTTCATTACAGTTGATATGACGATTCATGCCTTTTTGTTCATTGTTGAGACATTCAGCAATTACACAAGACGATACATCTCTCATTTTAATCATATCCTCTAAAATATCATATAAAACAAATTAAAAGGAGGGATTTGGTCACATAAAAATAGTTTAACACTGTCACTTGTTTGTGCGACCACGTATTTGAGTGCTGGGAATATAGATTTTGCCCATTTCTACTGTTTTACTGCTATATTTTAGAACTGTTGGTGTGGTATGCCTTGTTTTTCACTTTATAGTCCCACCTTTTTCTTTAATTTGCTATTACGTTACTAATCTGACATTGACGACAATGAATAAAAGAAAAGAACACAGAAAAAAGATAACAACGCATATGCAAAATACAAATATAATCTTCAAATTGTAAAGGATGATTTCGTGTTAATAGTCGTGGGCACAATGGCATGGTAGTTACAATTATATTTAGCTATACAAACAATACCCAACATTACAAAGATGTCTAGATCGTAGTGAAATGTACTTGATACAACTGTATGCTGTAAAGTGTGTCCTTTCTTAATAAAATTGACCACAACGATATGAATGTAATATTGTTAGAAGTGGTGATAAATACCCATACAAATAACAATACACTAAATTTGTGAGTTTTATTTCTGTCTGTGTAATGGTTTGTCTTTCCAATCTTTTAAGACTATGGTGAATGTTATTCTGGAAACGTCTCCTGTGTGATATCTAAGTTTTTATGATTGATTTGATTTGATTTATTGCGATTAACGCCACTTTCAGAAATATTACATCTATATCATATCGACCAGTTTTAGTGGGGGAAGAAGCCGGAATACCCGGTGAGAACCACTGACCATGGACAAGCAACTGGAAAACTTTATCACTGGCGGATGCGAGTCGAGTGCACCCTTTTTGTAATTTACAAAGCCGGGTACGAACCCACTCTGCATTGGTGATAGGCTTGTATGAGTTGTTAGGTAATCCAACGACTTAACTCATTGAGCCACCCGGGCCGTAAATTTTTTATGAAGATATTCATTAATGACAAACAATAATTACATAAACATTTGGTAAATCTTCAAACCTTTCTTATATCCCGTCTAATAGTGCAATATATGAATGTATCGCTTTCATTGACTGTCGGACGGAAATACTGGGTTAAGACTTTTCTTTTACATTGGTATTGTTCTATGTTGCATCCAGATTAACTCTTTACTAGAAATGTCATTCAGCGTTGGTTATTATCATTGGTTATTATCATCGGTTCTGTATACCTCGAGCTCATACACCGGAGAGAAGAGAACATAAAAAGTAGTTCCGTAATGGACGGGACTTGAAAAGCAAAAATGTACTCGTATAGTATGTGTATATCAAATGTAATGATTGCAGGATAAATAAATATATACGTTTATTATTATAAAATGTATTACCATAATCTACAAGAGCCGAAATCTCAACTCGGAAAATATTCGTCCACATCCCTGTTTTGACGGTGTCTTTGTTTGGTTCACAGATATTATTAGCAGGATTTTCTTTAGAATTTAGAGCTTTACAATTGCTTTGACTTGCAGTCCAGTTTGTTGTTGAATTAGGAAATCATGTTACACAGAAATACAACATTTGATTTAAAAAAGTCTTGCTTGGTAGACCAGACATTATCTTTACCCTACATATATTGTCACTATTCATGGCAAAGAAAAGCTTGAAGATACCAAAGGGGTAATCAGAAGACATAAATCGGAGCACATACAATACAATGACCAAAGGAAAAAGGACAAACAATGATCTACAAAACACTACACAGAAAACTAATTATTGAGGAACAGGAATCCCTAAAAAAACGGAGATGTTCTGGAAAGGAAAGGAGTTCCTGTTCCACATTTTGCTTCACAGCATGTGCTCTGAAAGGGTTCCTGCTCCACCAGTGGCACCAGTCGTGTTACTGTTAAATGACATGAAGATAATCTGATACAGAAATCGTGTTGGACACCAGTATACGTAAATACATACAACTACCATAAATATAACTCCCTACAAAACAAATAGGTTGTTAAGACGAACTGAATATCGTTTTTACGCGGATATCGTAGTGGACATCATAACACGGGACCAAAAACGTGAAGACATGTAATTTGATCACATGAACAACACGGCTCCCACAAAACAAGTAAAAAAAAACAGGAGAGCATCCATGTTGTTGACCAATATCCTTCCTACTCTTTTCTCTATGTTATATTGTTAGGAAAATAATATTTATCGTGCACTGGTTCTATTTGAGGAGTCAAATTGCATTGTCTGGATACTTTTTGTTTTATACTGTCACTGACCAAGATATAGTTTTCTGATACCTGATTCACGTAGAGCAACGGTAAAAATCGGTAACAGCGCGGACTTCTCATAGGACACCATACAAATAATTCTATGTTTAGACAATTTGGCTGTTGTTTTGGATTTTTTGAGATTGCAGGATAAACACAATATACGTACATTGCTTTTCTACCCGCTTTTTGAAATCTCGTACAAATGTCTATATGTAAAAGAAGCAAAATAAAAATTCGTTTTAAGTAAATTTACAAACAGTAAAATATGAAGTCACACGAGTACATTTCTAATGTTGTTTTTTTTTAATTATTATTTACAAACCACACATTGGTCTCTGTAAGGATGTACACCTCTCTGCAACCTTTGTCTGTGACCCATTTGTGCATTTTGAAGCCACACAATTTCCATACCCGTCAAAAGACGCATTGTATAAAACTGAGGGGAAAAAATCATATTTCATTTTCAATTGACATCATTTGATAATTGAACAACTATTCCAATATTAATTAGGTAAATTACTTCTCTTAGTATTGATACATTTTTAATTGCTTGTGTTACTAATTTTGTGCACACAATGCGCTACTGGAATAACCATTATTTTATGTGATGATGATAATGATAAAGTCAATATCTACGACATCAGTGAAATAATGTGGAATTTGCCGTCAAACATACATACGCAACCCTTTTCATATTTTAGAGTTTAAATAAATTTTAAATTTCAGTTATATGAATATACTATATGAATATTTCTTCTTTATGAAATTATTTGGAAATAATTAATTAATTTAATTGTTGAAATGAGCACCCAACGCCGTTCACACGATCGTTTTTTGTTGAAACGTCATTAAACGTGTTGGATAAAAATAGGAACCTATCAAACTCTCTTCCAAGATTTGATGGACACATCAAACATGTTTGACGACATTTGTGTTTGAAACAGTTAGATGGGTAAAGTTTAAAGGGACAATCTGACCTTCACCTTCTTTAATGGAATCCTACCTTTATATACCCACGAATAATTAGTATCGGCTTCACGAAGACACAAATTGTGCTCAGTTTTTCTAATTGGGTTTATCAAATGATATATGCATTGACTCTCCTGAAATATATAATATGCTAAATACCAAACATTTAAGAAGAGAACACAAAGCCAAGAAGTACGTGTTGTGCGTATAGTAGTTTAATATTTTGCAACCTTAGAGTTTGTGGTGCATCTATTTTATACTGACAAAAGATATTGACTTAACTATAATTGTATTTAAGATTTGTTTATGAAAAGATTTCCTTCAAAAATAAAAAGCATGTCAAAATTTTCCAGTGCAGTATTCTAACTACTCATTTGAAATATAACAAAATGAAAAAAAAACAAATTTGCAATGTCTTCCTTAAATTAAACAGTTTAAAAAAAAAGACAAATTAAGAAAATTAATCCTTATTGCATAAATAAAATATATTGCATAGCGTGTGAGTCATACCGGGTTTTTTTTTATCAGCCATCAAAACTGGGCTTAAGAGTGACTGTGAACTAAAGAGCCAACACATGATAGCCACAATCTGCTAAGATTACCTCTGTCGGATAGATAATGACCTTAGCTTTGATAGGATGTTAACCTCAGCTTTGATTAATTTTGAGTATTATGTAACATGGTGATATTGTATACTATCTAATATTTAAATAATGGTTAAAGTTATCGACTATCTTGAACTAACATTGTACTTGACAATTTCTCTGTCACGAAGATAAAATATATTAAAGATACGTTCATAGTCGAAAGATTGGAAAGCAAGTCTTTGGGAGGAAGTAAAACAAAGGGCCTAAATATGATAGCCACAATAGGCTAAGATTACCTTTGCCGGATAGATCTTGACCGCAGCTGTTATTAATTTTGATGATATTGTATACTATCCAGGATTTTGTGTTAGGGGGGACGAAAATCGGCGAGGGGTCTGGGGACCGCTGAAGGTCTCCAGCAGGTCCAGGGCAGAGCCCTTGTAGGGGACCCGAGGGGCTTCGGAAGCCCCTGGGATTTTAGTATTTAGGAAGCTTTTCCGTCAACAATTTGAAGCATTTTGTGAATGTGATGAAGTGTATTAAAACGCATGAATCTTCCCCAAAAAGTTTCAAATAGTTAACAACGGACATAAGCACACAAACTTAACGAAGAGTTTGGTAATAATATATGTGTCTTTCACTTTTGTGACCGGGACATAACAAGTAACATAGTATACCAAAAGATGTATTAACAACATTTTTTTTTAGAAAATAAGAAATATAAAGAACAACATATTTATAAATGGGGAGTGCATATGGAGTGGGCATTTCTGAACAATCCCAAGAAATGGTCAAACACTCATTCTAAGACTTCTGTGTTCTTTACAACTAAAATCTTCATTAAATACAAATTTTATAAAAATCGAAGTTAAAAAAAAGGGGGGGTGCAACATAGGGTCCTGTCCACACGTACCTGTGATATTTTGTTGATGATGCCATGGCATGCCATTAGAAATTAGTAGAAAACAATAAGAAGCGAATTTTATCAGAAAGGAATTTAATAAATCCACGTTAAATCATAACATCATAATTTATGAACGTCAGTCAAAAATGACTTCAAGATAATTTTCTGATTAATCGTCGACTGCTTCAAAAGCTCAAAAGAAATTAGATAAACTAAAAGGGCAATGCAACGGGTAAAAATATATAATGATTTATTACACTTAACCGGCGAATGAATGAATTATGATATGCTTAATAGAGGGACGAAAGACCGACCCCGCTCCTCGCTTTTATTTATTTATTTTCTTTTTTTTAGGGTGGGCGAACGTCCCCTCCGCCCCCTCTGGATCCGCCACTGCTATCTAATATTTAAATGTTGGTTAGAGTCATCGGCCCTCTTTAACTTACATTGTTCACCTCCGTTTTTTGTGTGGTGCGTGTTGCTCAATCTTAAGATTGACCTTAGTTTTAATAAATTACATTTACATGTATTTGGGTACTATAAATTTGAAACAATAATATTGTAGATATTTATTAGACATTTTTATTTTTATTGTTTTAAATAAGGAGAAGAGTTCAAGACTTGCTACCTTGTATGAGAAATACTTAAATGAATTCTGTTGTTTATGGAGGCATATTTGATAGCATTCACTTATATTGCATTGATAGTACAAAGGACCATTAAGCTCGTAACAACCTAAAATAGAATAATATAAAATATTATATTCTTTTTAAATATGATTTTCATATACACAGGTAGTACAGAGTGTTTTTGCAAGATCAATCGCCTATAAAAAGAAACACAAAGAAAAAACATTGATGTTGTACGTTGATCACGTATGGACAACATGCGGCTTATAGCAATCGTTACCATTGTGTGTAGTATCGACTATCAGTCGCCAATACATCGTTCCATCAATCCTGTTTTCTTGAAATTCGCCAATAATGCTTTTTATTGGAGAATAAAAATATAAACTATGCATTTGTACTAATAACTATTGTAATATTTGTACTTTGTGTCTGTCTTTGGAGAAGAACTGACTACTAAAGTATTATTGAAAACAATATTGTTCTGACACTGATGTGAGAAGATATATTTAGTTAACACTATTGTTTGATATAATAAACACGATTCAAGCCATTCTTCAGGAATCTTAAAGTCTCGATCGTCTACGTAATTTTGTCCTACTTGTTGGTGCATAGTACCATGTGTCTTGCATTTCTCAGCTGGAATGGCATATCTAGACTTTGTCCCTTGGTCCTCTATACCAGTGACATCAGTGATCTCATCTATAGCATTCAGTTCTCCTAACAAGTAATTTTTTCTCAGCTTGATAGGTCTGTCATCTAAGTTTATCAATCTTACTGGTATACTTTCGCCAGAGGAGTCCACCAAGGATCGTGCCACCATCACCTTTCTTTTATCCTCAACTGTGGGTTCCAGTACTGAAAATTTCTTACTTATGTCCTCACAGTTCTCTCATTTTCTTGAAATTACTATTTCTGAATTGCCTGGTATAGTCATGGTTTCCTTTATTCTCACTCTGGCTATGCCATCTGTGCGTCGGTTTGTCTCACAGTTGATCCATTTTCCACCTATCTGCAGTCCTCTCTTTGAGTTGATGGTGATATCTTTCTCGTCTATCACGTCGCATCCCAAAAGTATACTGTCTCCTATAGGTGCTACATACACTGGCCATGTGAAGATTTCATTTCCGACTTTCATCTCTACCTCAGCTATTCCTCGAGTTGCCATCTGCTTACCGGCCTCAGCAACTACCAGTTTTCTAGTTGCTTTCTTCAATTTCTTTCTTTTGCTCTCTGGTATCTGAGAATACAATGTCTCATTCAGGACTGTAACCTCTGCTCCAGTGTCTATAACGGTTTTACTTTCAATCCCGTTTACCACCAATGGAACCTTTATGCTAGCTGCTCTTACCCTATCAATAATAATGCTCACATCTTCTGCATCACAGGGTTTAACACCACCATTTCTTGTAACTGGTCCTATCTGACATATTTCTCTAGACTCCCCAAACAACTGATCCAGGCTAAACTCATCTGGTGTGGAATAGCTTTAATTTTCAAAATCTTCGCATGGTCTGCTCATGTTGGCTGTATCCAACTTTTCAATAAAATTGTCCATTTACCTCTCAAAAGGTTTTCCTATATTTTTCTGTTTATCAATAATTTCACAAGTATGGGCTGGTACTTGGTCGATAGTCACAGCCCGTTCTAGATTAAATATTTCTCATTGTGCTGATAGGTACATGTCCTACCCCTTTGGTTTGTATCTCTCCTCTCTTTCTTACAGTCCTTTGGGAGGTGCGACTTTGCTTTCTCCTTCAAGAAAACAGTTGATATACATATCATGTTCTTGTGTGGTATATGTGTTTTCATATTAAATCTGAAATATAGCCTAATGCAATAGCCTTGTGTACTATCTAATATTTAGTTGATGATTAAACCAATCGGTTCACTTTTTGAAATCATTCAGTGAATATATATCATCATAAATATCTTTTTTCACTATGTTGACATCCATGAATTTAAATTAATTCACAGTATCACTTATCATTTTGACAGGGATTGTTTTGTGCTCAATTTGAAGAGATATTATGCTCAATTAGCATTCTGCAGGGAGTTGAGGATGCTGACCGGTTGAAGTATCTGTTCTGATAAGATTTGTTTTTTGAGTCCAATCTTTAAATATTTTCTTAATGTCTGTTTCACTGATATTGTGCTTTGCATTCACGATTGTGATTTTTGAACACTGTTAGCTCAACAAGTAGTTTAATCTTTACTGGTGACGGATTCAAGATTTCAGCCCATAGAGTTGTCAAAACACATCCTTAGGTAACATATAGGAGAGGTGAACTAAAACCGTAGATATCAACCTTTCTGAGCACGACGCGTTTCTGGACTAAGTGTCATCAGATATGCTCAAAATTAAAAGATTGGAGACCTAAACAATTTTGGGAGCATTGAAACCAAAGGGTCTGAACAGGGTATCGATTTTGATATGGGATTTGCAGGTAACAATGCGAAATATCTGTCCATGGACTACAGTGGGTGTCATTTTCGGAGTTTGCACCGTTTCTTGCACGTTGAACACCACTTTTGTGCGTTTCGACATAGACTATGCGCACTGTAGTCACTAATAAGACTAGATTCTTTCGTCCGTACTCAACTCTCCCAGCAACTTTTCCAGTAGCAATCAAATTTCGATGCTCCTCCCTTATTTCTGTTCATTTGTTTTATATTTTGTTGCACTTTTTGACCTCCTGAATATGTATGAAACATTTGTCGATGGACGCTAAGTAACTAACAATGTATAATAAATAACTTTATTGTACCTCACATTTTAGAGCGTGATACCTAGCTTAAATATATTATGATTTTTATATCATATATATTCTAAATTTTCTTAGAGGTGAGAATCGATAAGTGGAACATATCCGTGGTTATTTGTGACACAGATATTCCGTAACGGTCAATCAAGTCATGATGGCGACCGTAAAACTGTCAAAGTGTTGACTTCAACTTAACCAAGAGGAAGCCTTGGTTGGTTCAGTAGCTTAATATATTTGTCCACACATTGTCGTATCATATATGATCAAGATCAACGGGTAAATGTTATTGCTTTCTGGAAATGGTAAACAATGAGAGACTTGCTCATCATATGTTCTACAAATATAGACTAACGTTTGTCTCGTATCTAAGCACGGAATTGTATCATAAGGCTTACTTTATTTCCTGTATATACACATGTCTTATAACTGGCTATATGTACATGTTTGAAGATATATATCGAAGAAGAACAGACAACATAATGGCCAAAAAAGTACAAAAGGACAAACAACGATCTACAAAACGCCCGGATTTGTAAATTACAAAAAGGGTGCACTCGACTCGCAGTCGCGAGTGATAAAGTTTACCGGCTGCTTGCCTATGGTCGGTGGCTCTCTCCGGGTACTCCGGCTTCTTCCACCACTAAAACTAGGAGGTAAAGCCAATCATAATTTTGGTGAATCGAGGTTACAGACTTATCAATAATTTGATATCTAATCAACAGAAGTTAACCATCTCTATTTTGATTTTCTTCTAATTATATACGACAGTTTTATTTTATTATACTAGTATAGAAATGAAATTCAAATTTTTCATTACAATAGAGGTAAAATCCAGAGGATACCCGCTGTTTTTACCTCCTTCAATTATTAAATGTCAGGAATCAAAATATCTCATATAAAACATTAAGTATCTGAACCTAGAACTTGTGAAATAGACAAACAACATTTCTGGACCTATCGTGGAGCAGAATCGTCATGTTGTACTATAATAAAAGTGTGGTCATATATGTCGTATCACTATTGACCTGGCCAATCTTAGTATTGTTGTATGGTGGGTCAACTCCATCATAAAACCCTAGACTACTGTCATACACATCGTTTTCTAACATTGTTCTTCTCCTTTATCAATTCTATAACCACAAATGTTGTGAGTTTGAATCCCGCCCAGATGAGGTGTACTAGATACAATATTATGTGATAAAGTTTGTCAGTGACTTGCGGCAGGTCGATAGTTTTCTCTGGGCACTGCAGTTTCCTCCACCAATAAAACTGACCACCACGATATAACTGAGATATTGTTGAAAGTGACGGTAATTACCATAACTCGTAACCATGCAACACTATCATACACATGGTTTGTTAACGCGTAACCATGCAACACTATCATATACATTGTTTGTTAACTCGTAGCAATGCAACACTATCATATACATTGTTTGTTTACTCGTAACCATGCAACACCATCATATACCTTGTTTGTTAACTTGTAACCATGCAACACTATCATATACATTGTTTGTTAACTCGTAACCATGCAACACTATCATACACATTGTTTGTTTACTCGTAACCATGCAACAATATCACATACATTGTTTGTTAACTCGTAGCCATGCAACACTATCATACACATTGTTTGTTAACTCGTAACCATGCAACACTATCATATACATTGTTTGTTAACTCGTAACCATGCAACACTATCATACACATTGTTTGTTAACTCGTAACCATGCAACACTATCATACACATTGTTTGTTTACTCGTAGCCATGCAACACCATCATATACATTGTTTGGTAACTGTTCTTCTCCGTTATCAATTCTGTATTTCAGTCTATCGTATCATATGTGTTTTTGCCGGTGTCGCTATTAATATAAAAATTCAGAACACTTCCATTATCAGTATTTAACGCTATTCATTTCACTAGTGTCTTCATATAATAGTTGTTTTCTGAATGGTCCAACCTTCCTGCAAAAAATGGGAAACAAATTGCAATCAATGAAAATCATAAAGCTTTTATTTATAAAAGACATAGCCTATTAGTTTAGGCAGTAAGAAGAGATTGAAGATACCAAAGGGGTAATCAGAATCCGTATATCGAAGCAGGACAGACAACACAATAACCAACAGAAAAAGAACAAACAACGATCTACAAAGCATACACATAAAACTAAAGATCGAGCAACATGAGCCCCAGCAAATCTTATTTAACGTTACGACGGATCATTATTTTCACAGAAGCCGATCTTGGCCATCATGTGAAGGCCATTTGGGTTTCTTGGTCCTAACGACTTTTATTTTATAAGGTTTTCCAATTTTTTGATTATGAGCTTACATGATGAAAGTTATTCTAGAAACCCGTCGTGTGTAGATATATAAGTTTTGATACACATACAACAGCGGTACAAATAAAAGTTATGAAATTAATATGTGATATGAATATTGAAATGGAAAGTTTGTAGACACGACCATAGCACCGTGCGTCATCTGTGGCAATTCCAAACCAGAGCCAAGATGTCTTTAACTATGTTCTCGTGTGTTAAGCTAATACTAGTTTACAAGATATATTATGTATATCTCTGTTTATCTGTTTAATTTCGGAATCCGTCAATATTTTTCTGTGATATTTCTATGTTTGAATCAAATGAAAAACAACAAATTTACAACCGATCACTTTCCTGGCTTGGTACAGGCACTTCAATAAAATATGGCGGGGTTAAGAATAGCTTGAAGATACCAAAGGGTTAAACTGGTTGTATTGCCCATTGCGAATTTTAGTGTCGTATATCAATTGAAATTATTTCTAACCTTATTTTGCAAGTTGCAATAACGATTACAGCAATTAAAACTACACCAGCTACTGTAACTCCACAAATAACACCTACAAAAAATACAAATGATTGACTTTGGAGTTCCCAACAGCGAGTAACAATAAAACATTTAGTAATAACAAGATTTAAAAAAAATAACTGGTATCGACAGCGTTGTAGAAACTCATTTCAATAAAAACGACATCCATATTTCTGACATTAAGGTTCGTTCGCGACTGCTGTTATTTTGATAGTTGGATTACCTCTTCCTATCTAATCACTGTTTATCACCACTATATATGGACAGTTAGTAATTTTATATCATGTCCATGTCTCATATAATATAGTAACAGCTGAAATTCAGCAGTACAACACGAGATTTAAGGCCACAAATGTATGCTTTTTTTTACTTGTCGGTTTGCCAAACCCACGCGGTCCGGTCATCTCATGATGCTTGACCCCCACTTTCGGTCCACTTCAAAAGCTTAGCTTTCTGTGTTGTGCTCTGAATGTCTTCGTTCTGTGTGTTGAGTACCCTTCGTTACCGGTTTCTCTGGATTGTCCATTCTTAATT
>MJUT01049483.1:73241-86024 GCA_002080005.1 Gigantidas platifrons | reverse complement strand
TTAAAGATTTCTCATTGTGCTGATAGGTACCTGTCCTACCCCTTTGGTTTGTATCTCTCCTCTCTTTCTTACAGTCCTTTGGGAGGTGCGACTTTGCTTTCTCCTTCAAGAAAACAGTTGATATACATATCATGTTCTTGTGTGGTATATGTGTTTCCATATTAAATCTGAAATATAGCGTAATACAATAGCCTTGTGTACTATCTAATATTTAATTGATGATTAAACCAATCGGTCCCCTTTTTGAAATCATTCAGTGAATATATATCATCATAAATATCTGTTTTCACTATGTTGACATCCATGAATTTAAATTAATTCACAGTATCACTTATCATTTTGACAGGGATTGTTTTGTGCTCAATTTGAAGAGATGTTATGCTCAATTAGCATTCTGCAGGGAGCTGAGGATGCTGACCGGTTGAAGTATCTGTTCTGATAAGATTTGTTTTTTGAGTCCCATCTTTAAATATTTTCTTAATGTCTGTTTCACTGATATTGTGCTTTGCATTCACGATTGGGATTTTTTAACACTGTTAGCTCAACAAGTAGTTTAATCTTTACTGGTGACTGATTCAAGATTTCAGCCCATAGAGTTGGCAAAGGACATCCTTAGGTAACATATAGGAGAGGTGAACTAAAACCGTAGAAATCAACATTTCTGAGCACGACGCGTTTCTAGACTAAGTGTCATCAGATATGCTCAAAATGAAAAGATTGGAGACCTAAACAATTTTGGGAGCATTGAAACCAAAGGGTCTGAACAGGGTATCGATTTTGATATGGGATTTGCAGGTAACAATACGAAATATCTGACCATGGACTACAGTGGGTGTCATTTTCGGAGTTTGCACGTTTCTTGCACGTTGAACACCACTTTTGTACGTTTCGACATAGACTATGCGCACTGTAGTCACTAATAAGACTAGATTCTTTCGTCCGTACTCAACTCTCCCAGCAACTTTTCCAGTAGCAATCAAATTTCGATGCTCCTCCCTTATTTCTGTTCATTTGTTTTATATTTTGTTGCACTTTTTGACCTCCTGAATATGTATGAAACATTTGTCGATGCACGCTAAGAAACCAACAATGTATAATAAATAACTTTATTGTACTTCACATTTTAGAGCGTGATACCTAGCTTAAATATATTATGATTTTTATATCATATATATTCTAAATTTTCTTTTAAGGTGAGAATCGATAATCTTATTTTTGACTCGAACCGATGATTTATCGCCCCTTAGACCAGCACGCTAACCATTACACCACCGATGCCGTTGATCATGGAAAGAGAGTTATTTTTAATTATGATTTAGGCTTTTTCTGTTTTGTTTAGTTATTTTGGTTTTAATAGAGATGTTATGTTCATAATCAGCATTCTGCAGGGAGCTGAGGATGCTGACCAGTTGAAGTATCTGCTCTGATAAGATTTGTTTTTTGAGTCCAATCTTTAAATATTTTTTTACTGTCTGTTTCACTGATATTGTGCTTTGTATTGACCATTGTGATTTTTGAAAACTGTTATCTCAACCTAGCAATTTAATCTTTACCGGTGACGGATTTAAGATTTCAGCCCACAGAATTGCCAAGCACATCCTTAGGTAACATATAGGAGAGGTGAACTAAAACCGTAGATATCAACATTTCTGAACACGACGCGTTTCTGGACTAAGCGTCATCAGGTATGCTCAAATTTAAAATATTTGAAACCTAAACAATCTTGGGACCAATAAAAGCCAAAGGATCTGAACAGGATAGCGTTTTCGATATGGGATTTGCAGGTATCAATGCGAGATATCTGACCATGGACTACATTGGGTATCATGTTCGGAGTTTACATCGTTCCTTGCACGTTGAGCACCACTTTTGCACGTTTCGACATAGAGTAGGCACGTTGGTTGTAGTCACTAATAAGACTAGATTGTTTCGTCCGTACTCAACTCTCACAGCAACTTTTCCAGTAGCAATCAAAGGTCGTTGCTCCTCTCTTATTTATGTTAATTTGTTTTATATATTGTTGCCCTTTTTGACCTCCTGAATATGCATGAAACATTTGTCGATGGACGTTAAGTAACTAACAATGTCTCATAAATAACTTTATTATACTTCACATTATACGGCGCGATACCTAGCTTAAATATATTATAATTTTAATACCATATATATTCTAAATTTTCTTAGAGGTGAGAATCGATAAGTGGAACATACCCGTGGTCATTTGTGACACAGATATTCCGTAACGATCAATCAAGTCATGATGGCGACCGTAAAACTGTCAAAGTGTTGACTTCAAGTTAACCAAGAGGAAGCCTTGGTTCGTTCAGTAACTTAATATATTTGTCCACACATTGTCGTATCATATATGATCCAAGATCACCGGGTAAATGTTATTGTTTTCTGATAAATAGGAAATGATAAACAATGAGTGACTTGCTCATCATATGTTCTACAAATACAGACTAACGTTTGTCTCGTATCTAAGCACGGAATTGTATCATAAGGCTTACCTTATTTCCTGTATATACACATGTCTTATAACTGGCTATATGTACATGTTTGAAGATATATATCGAAGAAGAACAGACAACATAATGGCCAGAAAAGTACAATAGGACAAACAACGATCTACAAAACGCCCGAATTTGTAAATTACAAAAAGGGTGCAGTCGACTCGCAGTCGCGAGTGATAAAGTTTACCGGCTGCTTGCCTATGGTCGGTGGCTCTCTCCGGGTACTCCGGCTTCTTCCACCACTAAAACTAGTCGCCATGATATAGCTGAAATATTGCTGAATTTGGCGTTAAACACAATTAATCAAATCAACCATACCCTTGTCTATTACTCATTACATTTGAGTATCCACCTTTACATCGCATTATTTAATTTACCTATCAATGATTAGCATTTGTGATTTGAAAAATATGTTCGGAGGTAAAGCCAACTATAATTTTGGTGAATCGAGGTTACAGACTTATCAATAATTTGATATCTAATCAACAGAAGTTAACCATCTCTATTTTGATTTTCTTCTAATTATATACGACAGTTTTATTTTATTATACTAGTATAGAAATGAAATTCAAATTTTTCATTACAATAGAGGTAAAATCCAGAGGATATCCGCTGTTTTCACCTTCAATTATTAAATGCCAGGAAGCAAAATATCTCATATAAAACATTAAGTAACTGACCCTAGAACTTGTGAAATAGACAAACAACATTTCTGGACCTATCGTGGAGCAGAATCGTCATGTTGTACTATATTAGAAGTGTGGTGATATATGTCGTATCACTATTGACCTGGCCAATCTTAGTATTGTTGTATGGTGGGTCAACTCCATCATAGAACCCTAGACCACTGTCATACACATCGTTTTCTAACATTGTTCTTCTCCTTTATCAATTATATAACCACAAATGTTGTGAGTTTGAATCCCGCTCAAATGAGGTGTACTAGATACAATATTATGTGATAAAGTTTGTCAGTGACTTGCGGCAGGTCTATAGTTTTCTCTGGGCACTGCAGTTTCCTCCACCAATAAAACTTACCACCACGATATAACTGAGATATTGTTGAAAGTGACGGTAATTACCATAACCCTGCAACACTATCATACACATGGTTTGTTAACGCGTAACCATGCAACACTATCATATACATTGTTTGTTAACTCGTAACAATGCAACACTATCATATACATTGTTTGTTAACTCGTAACCATGCAACACTATCATACACATTGTTTGTTTACTCGTAACCATGCAACAATATCACATACATTGTTTGTTAACTCGTAACCATGCAGCACTATCATACACATTGTTTGTTAACTCGTATCCATGCAGCACTATCATACACATTGTTTGTTAACTCGTAACCATGCAACACTATCATACACATTGTTTGTTAACTCGTAACCATGCAACACCATCATATACATTGTTTGTTAACTGTTCTGCTCCGTTATCAATTCTGTATTTCAGTCTATCGTATCATATGGGTTTTCGCCGGTGTCGCTATTAATATACAGATTCGGAACACTTCCATTATCAGTATTTAACACTGTATCATAATTATCTGGTACTGCATAAGCTACGCTATTCATTTCACTAGTGTCTTCATATAATAGTTGTTTTCTGAATGGTCCAACCTCCCTGCAAAAAATGGGAAAAAAATTGCAATCTATGAAAATCATAAAGCTTTTATTTATAAAAGACATAGCCTATTAGTTTAGGCAGTAAGAAGAGATTGAAGATAACAAAGGGGTTATCAGAATCCGTATATCGAAGCAGGACAGACAACACAATAACCAACAGAAAAAGAACAAACAACGATTTACAAAGCATACACATAAAACTAAAGATCGAGCAACATGAGACCCAGTAAATCTTATTTAACGTTACGACGAATCATTATTTTCACAGAAGCCGATCTTGGCCATCATGTTAAGGCCATTTGGGTTTCTTGGTCCTAACAACTTTTATGTTATAAGTTTTTCCAATTTTTTGATTATGAGCTTACATGATGAAAGTTATTCTAGAAACCCGTCGTGTGTAGATATATAAGTTTTGATACACATACAACAGCGGTACAAATAAAAGTTATTAAATTAATATGTGATATGAATATTGAAATGGAAAGTTTGTAGACACGACCATAGCACCGTGCGTCATCTGTGGCAATTCCAAACCAGAGCCAAGATGTCTTTAACTATGTTCTCGTGTGTTAAGCTAATACTAGTTTACAAGATATATTATGTATATCTCTGTTTATCTGTTTAATTTCGGAATCCGTCAATATTTTTCTGTGATATTTCTATGTTTGAATCAAATGAAAAACAACAAATTTACAACCGATCACTTTCCTGGCTTGGTACAGGCACTTCAAAAAAATATATGGCGGGGTTAAGAATAGCTTGAAGATACCAAAGGGTTAAACTGGTTGTATTGCCCATTGCGAATTTTAGTGTCGTATATCAATTGAAATTATTTCTAACCTGATTTTGCAAGTTGCAATAACGATTACAGCAATTAAGACTACACCAGCTACTGTAACTCCACAAATAAGACCTACAAAAAATACAAATGATTGACTTTGGGGTTCCCAACAGCGAGTAACAATAAAACATTTATTAATAACAAGATTAAAAAAAAAAACTGGTATCGACAGCGTTGTAGAAACTCATTTCAATAAAAACGACATCCATATTTCTGACATTAAGGTTCGTTCGCGACTGCTGTTATATTGGTAGTTGGATTACCTCTACCTATCTAATCACTGTTTATCACCACTATATATGGACAGTTAGTGATTATATATCATGTCCATGTCTCAAATAATATAGTAACAGCTGAAATTCAGCAGTACAACACGAGATTTAAGGCCACAAATGTATGCTTTTTTTTACTTGTCGGTTTGCCAAACCCACGCGGTCCGGTCATCTCACGATTCTTGACCCCCACTTTCGGTCCACTTCAAAAGCTTAGCTTTCTGTGTTGTGCTCTGAATGTCTTCGTTCTGTGTGTTGAGTACCCTTCGTTACCGGTTTCTCTGGATTGTCCATTCTTAATTGTCCCTTCGGTTTTCTCTAGCATTTATTTGCCTCTATGTGGTACTTATATTTCCCATTACAATATTTCTATGCAACGTCGTTCTTTTTCTCTTTTCTATTGCTGTTCTCATTAATTCTTTCTAAGAATCTACAATTTGAGTGTATTCCCTATCACATATCCTCTTACATACAAAAATGTATGTTAACAACTGAAGTTGTGGTCAATATAATATTCCGGACGTTATCAATCGTTTCATAATCTGCAATTTACCAGGACGTGCCATAGACTTTGCTATATTAGCTTCAGCAACAACAACGGGATAAATTCCAAAAAGTTTACATTATATTTTACCGGCTTGCTAGCAAAGTCAAATATAACAGCGATGATCACCAATTCCACCAATATCAACAAAACGAACAAGCACCTCTTATCTTGAATGAACCCACTGAACACAAAACAGACCACGACATATGGTGTTGGGAATCTAGATCCTGGCCTGGGACATGCACAAAAATGTGTTGGGGTTAAACCGGTTAATTTGTTTCGGCCCTCTTCTCTTAATAACTGGACGTTAATTTATAACCAAAGACATTTTACATATGAGCGTAAATGAAGTACTTCCAGAGACGTGTCATGCGCATTAAATTTGATATCTACGTTTATACTATAATGGCAAACTATCTACATATGACATTTAATGTATTCTTACCAATACTACTAGCATCCGGTTTATCGGCAACGTGTTGATCCATGGTGGGTGTAATATTAGTTATCGTATGTGATGGTTTATTAGTAGTTGTCACATAAACAGAGCGACTAACTGCTTTGAGAAAGAAATACAGAGTATTGAATTATTAAAGTATTAAAAAAACAGAATGCATTATTATTATTATTATCATTACCGCAGAACATGCCTAATCCGACATATCAAGAAGCCATGGAAATGTGTCGGATTGTACAGG
Organism: Gigantidas platifrons; assembly: GCA_002080005.1. NCBI lineage: Eukaryota > Metazoa > Mollusca > Bivalvia > Mytilida > Modiolidae > Gigantidas > Gigantidas platifrons. The sequence goes on along the minus strand of MJUT01049483.1, from coordinate 79,507 downwards.
ATGTTGGAATACTCATGTTTTACTTTTTAATTGACAGAAAATAGCACAGTTTTAAAAAGAGAAGAAATTGTGATTGTTTGCTTATGTAAAATGTAGGATGTGTTAAATCATTAGAACTACAATGTAAAGGTTGATTGATTGATTGGTGTTTAACGTCCAGCGAGCAATTTTTCAGCTATATTCAGGACGAGAGCATTAAAAAATTTAAACGCCACGGGATTCGAAACAAGAAAAAGTGATGGGAAGGGACGGATAATTTAGCCAGTGCAACAGGTCTCCTATGGACCACTCATCATGAGCATAATGCTCATAATGAGCTGTTACACTGGATTCTTTAACGTGCGAAGAGTGTGGCAATCTCTCAACACGGGACCTCGGTTTTATTTACGTCTCATCCGAAGGACAGGTTAGTTGTGGATTAATACATCCCGCACAACCGACGGACGCCCCTTCAAGCCGAAGAAGCTCTCGGTCCCATTACTATACCCTGGGGTTCCCGCGTGGTTGACCCCTTTTAGAGGACTTGTGCCTCTAGGACGGAGAAACCTGGTGCCTATTCTACACCCGGCACACCCTCTGGGAGGGAGGATGTTTATACAATGTAGATGAAAATAATATAATATTTAATTTTTATCACAATTAATATATTTAGAACAATTTCATGATATATCAGGTTATAGGTGTAGCCATGTCCTTTACAAAGAAGGTGAATACAGTTAAATGTAAAATTGAGAATATTTTTGTATTGGTGAATAAGGAGTTCAGGTCTCTTATAATACTGCAACTGTGTTACATAGAGTCAAAGCCAGTAAAGGTAATATTATTGTTCGTAATACAAGAAATCAAACATTCTCGCAAGGGAGAGAAAAAGATCCATTGCCTTTTGAGAACTAGATATTTGATGTACAATGTCTGTAGCGATGTCTTCATACTAGGAGCATCGTAGTATTGCACATGAAATACAATGAATAAAGTAAGAAACCATTATTTTAATAAAACAAAGTGTACTACCTGACAGTTTGTCGCTCGTTATAGCAGTCCCTTGAAAACTGGAGTATGTTGTTCTTTTTGATACAGAATTACCATCTAACTTTGTGACTGATGCTGAAGCTGTTCTTGTACGTTTGATTTCAACGGAGGTCTTGCTTGTATCTACAGTTAAAAATTGAGTTACATTCTTAAAAAGTCTTGTTAGATCGAGAAATAGATAGAACTTCCTTCATTATAAAAGCAGCAAGCTTTTCCGTTATAAAAATTTAGAACCTTCATTAGAAAGAAAATTATATTTATCATTTAATGATTTTTCAATTAGGAATATGTTTTACAAAATTTCGTATCAGTGACCACAGTCTTGAAATAGAGAAGGGTCGATATAATAAAACTCCATGTGAAGAAAGACTATGCAAAAATTGTAGAGTCATTGAAGATGAAGCTCATTTTATTTTAAAATGTAGAGTAAATCAGAATCTGAGAGAATCTCTATTTAATAATATTGAATTGGATAATGCAATTTTCATAAACTTTTCTGATGAACAAAAGTTAGTCTATTTACTAAATCCTGCTTCCGTGCGACATGTTAGAGTTATTGGCTTCTACTTGAAACGGTCATTAGAACTAAGGACAGAAGTCTTATTGTTACATAAATAACCCGTTATGTTTGTCTTTTTCTTTTTTTTTCATACACACAATTGTTTGTTTGGTTGTTTGTATTAGTCACAGACATGTTTATATATGCTTAATGACAATAAAGTTATTATTATTATAAAAACATATACTATGATTGAAATTTACCTTTAACGTGAGAACGAGTTAATAGGTGTAATAGTATGGACATTGCATACAACATATCGAAAGAGGAGGTGGTTAAAGATGCCTGCTTATATTGGGGTTATGGTGTTTATCGCGCCTTTTCAACAATATTTCAGCTAAATTATGGTGGTCATTGTTATTAGTGGATGAGTACCAAGAGAAAACCACTGACCTGTCGCAAGTCACTGATAAACTTTATCATAAAATGTTGTATCGAGTACACCTCGCAATGAAGGAGATTCGAAATCCCAACGTTAGTGGTAATATGCACTGATTGCATACGTAGTTGTAAATTTAACTACCATACGATCACGACGTCCCCGAAAGAGGGGAAATGTAAATACAAAGAACAGGCTGAGGGAAGATAGTGTGATATTTTAAACACCGGACCATTAGTGTTGAAAGATGAAATAAAATATTATTACTTTACTGTAGCTGATGCATATTCCTGTATTATAAAAACTAATTTAAACAGTGATGGTCAATAATTCTATCAATATCTACAAAATGAACCTCACACATAAAAAATTGCACCACGACATAATTTTTATAATGTTGTAAATCCAGGTACCGGCTGTTACATGTACATAATTTTTATCTCTTAAGATTGAGAATGGAGTGGAGAATATTTTTGTCTGACCATTTCTCCATGAAATCATTTTTCGGACTATTTGAAAACAAAATATATTGATACTGTTTCTCATCTGGGAGTTGCATGCTGTCTGTAAAATCGGCTAATGTTACTTGGTTGCGGCCATTCCATTTTACAAAATGATCAGTTTATACCAATAATACATACCCGTATTAACAGTTGTCAATGTTTCAGTACTGTGATGATTCTGTGTTCTATTAGTAAATTGGTGTGTGTGTTTCGAAACAGAGCTAGAAACGGTAGATTCTGCTATAGTATGTGGTATGGATAAATTGTAGATGCTCGTGGTTTGATTTTTACAGTCTCCTGAAGATATTACGGTGCTACTCTTAGCTGAAATAAATAATATTAATTGAATTCAGAAGTTAGCCCTTGTTTTTAGCATATTTTAATGTTTTCCATTGTTTTATTTCCGTTTTATCTTTACAGGAATGCATCTCAATAACCGGAACCGCATCGCTGGCGCAATGCCGAGCGTGGTCTCCTCGTGTACGGTAGATCCTTTTCTCTACCCAACACCGAGTGTACAGTTCTTCGGACTCTACGACCGCATCGGTGGTGTAATGGTCCTCGTGGTTGCCTCGAGTGCGGTAGATGGTGGGTTCGAGCCCCGGTCGGGTCAAGCAAAAGACTATACAAATGGTATTTGCTGCTTCTCCGCTAAGCCCAGAGCAAAGAATCAGGTTAATATGTCTGAGTGAAGCGACATGTTTACCCACGGACTATTGATTCACTGAGCTAGCACTATTAAAATCCAACCAAACATATGTTGATCTAATACAAAGCGGACTTCATTATCATATCATCGAATGTAACGTGTTGTCGCCATGATGTAGCTGAAAAAATTATCTTCTGGCGTTAAGCAACACACTCATTCTTTTTCATAATCAGCCTTTCATTTATAGTTTGCGTTTCAAAAATATTTACATTGTCAATAAATATATATTTCGCTTGTATGCTACATTTATCCAGATTTGCTAAAATACCGTGCAGTCAAACCTGTATTAAGAGGACACCTTTGGGAAAAAGAAAATGTGGCCTTATAAGACAGGTGACCTCTTAAAAGAGGTTCAATTCATATGAAATGTTATATGACCTAACAAGAAAAAGGTGACCTTCTAATACAGGTGTCTGCTTAATAGAGGTGACCACATAGGCAGACTTGACTGTATTTTGTCGCATAAACTTGCATTTTTATACTGCAAAATTTTAAATCGACGGAACCATTATGACATAAACAGAAAGTGTTTATATGGAAGTCTTAGTTAAGTACTTCCCGGTCCTTTCCCCATTCACGACTTATCACCGGATTTGTAACTAGATTAACACGACGGGTGCCACTAGTGGAGCAGGAACTACTTACCCTTCCGGAGCACCTGAGCTCACCCCCAGTTTTAAATGGGATTCGTGTTACTCGATCTTTAGTTTTATATGTATGTGTTGTAGATCGTTGTTTGTCCTTTTGTACTTTTTCTTTTGGCCAATGTGTTGTCTGTTCTTCTTCAATTTACGGAGTCTAATTACCTCTCTTTTGTATCTTCAAACTCTTCTTATATCCCTTATCATTAGATAAAATACCTGTTTTACAGAAAAAAGCATCCGCCGTTTCATTACAGTTGGTATAATAATGTATGATTTGTTTTTCATTGTTGAGACATTTGGCAATTACACAAGACGATATATCAGTCATATGAATATTGTCTGCTGAAATAGCAATACAAATAAAAGTGTCACAAAGTTTAAATATATTATGTATTTTAAATGTTCAAGATTATAGTGTTCTTTATAATAATGCTCTTCACCCAGTTATAAGTGAGGGTTGGCATTTTAATCACATGTAGAAAGCACTCGCATGACCGCATCATTTCATTAAGAGCGGAGGTTTAGGCTCATAAAACTAACCGGTTTAATTCCGACACGTTTCATTGAAGTGCTTGTACCAAGCCAGGAAGGTGAGAGGTCATGTATTCGTGTGTTAGAGGTCAGAGGTCATGTATTCGTGTGTTAGAGGTCAGAGGTCATGTATTCGTGTGTTAGAGGTATCTATATTGCCTCTTTCTACGATTTTTCTATTTGAATTTGGATCAGATAGTGTGGTATTTTACGTACACGTACATTGTTTAGTTACAAGTCATTTGATCATACTTCTATATATGTCTTCTGATTTAACCCGTTTGATATATCTTATACACCTGTCTAAGTAAGTGACAACATTGCAATATATAAATGCATGGCTTTCAATGACTGTCATTAGGAATGGATAAACTGGGTTATGACCTTTCTTTTTGGTAGTGTTCTATTTTATTAGAGTTATTATATAAAAGTAAAACGACAATTTGGATGTTTTACTGAAAATATGCTGCATGACGAGGGAAAAACCCGTGGAACAACACAAACATATATAATGTAGAGGAAGACAACAGGTCTCACCCGATCTACAGCCCCGAAAATGTGTTACAAATCGTATTTAGTCCGGATCTGCAAACGTATTTTATAATACAGGAAATTATTTTGTTGTCTTCTACAAAACAAAACAGTCAAGTTTTAAATATCTTTGAGTAGTTTCGGTATAATAAAACCTAGGAGGTGATCATCAAGTTGTCAACCCTCGAGAAGTTGTCCCTTGACCTAAAGCACTAACTGTATATTATTATATTTTAATCTATGTGATAGATTTTGATTGGATTAAATTAGTCATATGTGATAATGAAATAATTGAGATGTTTTGCCAAAATTTGCGCTGCCGGGAAACAACCCTATCGTTCCCCGGCTGCCGAACAACCATATTGTTCCCCGCCGAACAACCCAATTTTCCTCCACAAGGGAGATAACCTATAAAACATTGGCAAAAATATAATAAAGCAATTACGGCCCTCTGTGTAGGGAAACATCCAGATTTGTTAACTCTCGGGGGTTGTTTTCCCTCGGGCAAGCCCTCGGGAAAACAACTTCCCCCTCAGGTTGACAAATATGGATGTTTCCCTATACAGAGGCCGGCCGTAATTGTATAATGTTATTCAGCATAGCGACTAAGTAAATATATTTGTTTATTATTATTACATAATATATTACCACGATCTACATGAGCCGATATCTCCACTCGGAAAATATTCGTCCACATCCCTACTTCGGTTGTAGTATTTTTGCTTAGTTCACAGACATCAGTAGCATTATTTTCCTTAGAATTTAGAGCTTTACAATTGTTTTGACTTTTATTCCAGTTTGTTGTTGAACTAATAGATGCTTCTTTGTCACTAGGCAATCCTGTTACACAGAAATAATATATTTGATTTATAAAGACGTTGCTTTGTAGACAATATATTTTTCGACCTCCCATATATTGTCACAAAGAAAAGTTTGAAGATACCAAAGGAGTAATAAGAAGCAATGAATCTAAGGATAGACAATACAATGACCACAGGAAAAAGGATAAACAATAACATACAAAACACTACATAGAAAACTAAAGATTGAGGAACAAGAACCTCGAAAAACAGAAGGCGTTCTGTAATGGAAAACAGTAACTTTGATGTAACTTAGCGGCAATAGAAGTAAAACACACAAAAATCCGGAGGTGAACTCATGTGCTCTGGAAGGATTAGATTTCCCTGCTCCACCAGTGTCACAAGTCATGAAATGAATATCACCGGGTTTGTAACTAGATTAACACGACATGTGGAGCAGGAACTGCTTACCTTTCCAGAGCACCTGAGTTCACCTCCGGGTTTTAGTAGGGATCGTGTTACTCGATCTTTAGTTTTATGTATATGTTTTGTAGATCGTGGTTTGTCCTTTTGTACTCTTT
>MJUT01049483.1:54574-71675 GCA_002080005.1 Gigantidas platifrons | reverse complement strand
TATGTGATGAAGTTTGTTAGTGACTTGCGACAGGTCGGTATTATTCTCTGGTACTCCGGTTGCAGTTTTTTCAAACCACCACAATATAGCTGAAAAAGTGGTGATACCCATTAAATCCACTAAGCTTGTGACTTGGATGTCCGTGTGTGTCTAAAATTTGCTATCCTGTTGAGGCTCTTTGATTTCTTTGTTCCAAAAGACTTTTAAGTCGCTTGTCTGTCCAACCATTTGATTATTATGAAGGTGATTCCAGAATCATTGTACATTTGTATTCACTAATGACACACACGACACGTACATTGTTTAGTTATAAGTCATTTGATCATATTTCTATATATGTCTTCTGATTTTAACCCGTTTGATATATCTTTTACACCTGTCTAAGTAAGTGACAACATTACAATATTTAAATGTATGGCTTTCAATGACTGTCATTAGGAATGGAGAAACTGGGTTATGACTTTTCTTTTACATTGGTAGTGTTCTATTTTATTAGAGTTATTATATAAAAGTAAAAAGACAAGTTGGATGTTTTACTGAAAATATGCTGCATGACGAGGGAAAAACCCGTGGAACAACACAAACATATATAATGTAGAGGAAGACAACAGGTCTCACCCGATCTACAACTGAAAGTGTGTTGAAAATCTTTATAGTCCTGATCTGCAAACGTATTTTATAATACAGGAAATTATTTTGTTGTCTTCTACAAATCAAAGCAGTCAAGTTTTAAATATCTTTGAGTAGTTTCGGTATAATAAAACCTATGAGGTGATCATCAAGTTGTCAACCCTCGAGAAGTTGTCCCTTGGCCTAAAGCAATAACTGTATATTATTATATTTTAATCTATGTGATAAATTTTGAATGGATTAAATTAGTCATATGTGATAATAAAATAATTGATATGTTTTGCCAAAATTTGCGCTGCCGGGAAACAACCCTATTGTTCCCGGCCGCCGAACAACCACATTGTTCCCCGCCGAACAACCCAATTTTCCCCCACAAGGGAGATAACCTATAAACATTGGCAAAAACTTGCGCTGCCGGGAACAACCCAATTGTTCCCCGCCGAACAACCCAATTTTACCCCACAAGGGAGATAACCCATAAAACATTGGCAAAAATATAATAAAAAGATTACGGCCCTCTGTGTAGGGAAACATCCAGATTTGTGAACTCTCGGGGGGTTGTTTTCCCCCTCAGGTTGACAAATATGGATGTTTTCCTATACAGAAGCCGGCCGTAATTGTATAATGTTATTCAGCATTGGTTATTCGCATAGCGACTAAGTAAATATATTTGTTTATTATTATTACATAATATATTACCACGATCTACATGAGCCGATATCTCCACTCGGAAAATATTCGTCCACATCCCTGCTTCGGTTGTAGTATCTTTGTTTAGTTCACAGACATCAGTAGCATTATTTTCCTTAGAATTTAGAGCTTTACAATTGTTTTGACTTTTATTCCAGTTTGTTGTTGAACTAATAGATGCTTCTTTGTCACTAGGCAATCCTGTTACACAGAAATGATATATCTTATTTAAAAAGACGTTGCTTTGTAGACAATATATTTTTCGACCTCCCATATATTGTCACAAAGAAAAGTTTGAAGATACCAAAGGAGTAATAAGAAGCAATGAATCTAAGGATAGAAAATACAATGAAAACAGGAAAAAGGATAAACAATAACATACAAAACACTACATAGAAAACTAAAGATTGAATAACTAGATTAACACGACGTGTGGAGCAGGAACTGCTTACCCTTCCAGAGCAGCTGAGTTCACCTCCGGGTGTTAGTAGGGATCGTGTTACTCGATCTTTAGTTTTATGTATATGTTTTGTAGATCGTGGTTTGTCCTTTTGTACTCTTTCTTTCTGGCAATTGTATTGTCTGTTCCTCTTCGATATACAGATTCTGATTACCTCCTTTTGCATGTTCAAACTCTTCTGATATATAAATCGTGTTGGGCACCAGCATACGTAAATAAGCACAACTAACAGAAATATAACATGAACTCCCTACATAACAAATGGAAGCAAAGACGTACCGAACATCACAAAGTTTTACAATTGTTTTGACTTTTAGTCCAGTTTGTTGTTTAACTAATGGATGCTTTGTTGTCACTAGACAATCCTGTTACACATAAATAAAAGATTTTATTTATAAAGGCATTGGTTTGTAGACAAGACATTTTTCTACCCTCCATATATTGTCACCATTCATACAAAGAAAAGCCTACCAGATAAAAGATACCAAAGGGGCAATCAGAAGAAATGAATATAATGACAGACAATACAATGACCAAAGAAAAAAGGACATAAAATGATTTACAGTCACTACACAGAAAACTAAAGATTGAAGAACAAGAACTCCTAAAGAAACTGGAGGTGTTCTTGAAAGGAAAGCAGTTTCTATTCCACATTTTGTTTCTTTGATATAATCTAGCGGCAACATCTGCAAATAAATACTTCGGGTGAACTCATGTTCTCTGGAAGGGTTAGAAGTTCCTGCTTCACACGTGACACCAGTAGTGTTACTGCTAAACATGCATGGACAGCATTTGATACGGAAATTGTGTTAGACATCAGTATACGAAAATAAATACAACTACCATTAATATAACACGAACTTCCAACAAAACAAATGGGAGTAAAGACGAACGTATCATAGTTTTTAATCCGAAATTGTAGCGGATATCACAACATGGGACTATAAACGTGAACACATGTAGTATGATCACATGAACAACACGAATCACAATAACACAAGTAAAAAACAGTTAAAACAGGGGAGAGCATCCATGTTGTCGACCAATGCCCTTCCTATTGGAAAATACACCTTTCTCTACGTTATATTGTTGCGATATAATATTTATCCTGCACTTGTTCTATATGAGAAGTCAGATTGCATTACTGTTTTGTTATATACTGCCACTGACCAAGATATAGCTTTCCTGGTACCTGATTCATGTAGAGCAACGGTAAAACACGCAAACAGTATAAGCGTGGACGTATAAGAGGACATAATAAAAAAAAAATGATTAGAATGACGATTGTTTCTGCTCCTTTTATTTTGCATTTTTTGACATTGCGGGATAACCACAATATACGTACAATGTCGGGAAATGTTAAATTTATTTGCGATTTCCGAGAAACAGAACAAAAAACTAGCTCGTCTACCCGTTGTTCTAAAACTCGTACAAATAAATTTAATATTTTCAGACAATGTACGTATATTGTCTATATGTAAAATTATTTTGAAATAAATTGACAAACAGTAAAATAGGTAGTCACACGAGTACATTTCTAATGCTGTTTTTAAGTTATTATTTACAAACCACACATTGGTATCTGTGATGATGTACACCTTTCTGCAACCTTTGTCTGTGACCCATTTGAACATTTTGAAGCCACACAATTTCCATATCCGTCATAAGACGCATTGTATAAAACTAAAAAAATATCATATTTCATTTTCAATTTACAACTGACTAATGGCATTACAAACAAATCAATGAATCAACCTTCAAAATCTGCTGATAATTGATAATTTGATAATTGAACAACTATTTAAATATTAATTAGGTAAATTACTTCTTTTAGTATTAGTTCATTTTTAATTGCTTTTGTTACTTATTTAGTGCACACAATGCGTAACTGGAATAACCTTCATTTTATGTGATCATGATGTTTCCTTGAGACATACGGTAGATTGGTGGTTTTCTTTCTTCAATAAAGTAAATATCTACGAAATAAGTTAAATAATGCTGAATCTGCCATCAAACATACATAACTCTGCCATTTTCATATTTTAGAGTTTTGAATAAATAAAAATTTTAGTTTTGCTAAAAACATGAGCATTTCTTCTTCATGAAAATATATATTTAATTTATAAAGTGTTGAAATGAGCAACATCGATCATGTTAGTGTTGAAACGTCATTCAAAATAGGAACATATCCAACTCTCTCCCAACATTTGAAGGAACAATTTGACCATCGGCTTCTTTAATGGTATCCTACCTTTATATACCCAAGAATAATAAGTATGGTCCTTAGTATGACACACATTCTTGCCAGCAGTTTTACTAATAGGTTTTATCAATTGACATATGCAATGATTATCCTGAAATATATAATATGTTAAGTACCAAATATTTAATAAAAGAACACAAAACCAAGAAGTACGTGTTATGCGTATACTCGTTTGAATATTTTGCAAACTTATAGTTTGAGGTGCATCTATTTAGCTGTTAACATTTGTAGATGTGTAGATAAAATACACTGACAAACAATGAAGATATTGACTGAACTACAATCTAATTTGATATTCTTACAAAAAAGATTTCCTCCAAAAACATAAAACATGTCAAAATTATATTCGCTTGTGTAGTGTAACGTGCAAGTGTACCTAAATCTGCCTTTACACCGCTCCTGTTTTTATTTTATGCTTCCCAGACTCGCCTATAGGGGTAATTTTACGATTTCTGATGTAGAAACTCGAGAACAACAAAGTTTTCCTTAAAATTTAAGAGGAAATCGATACTTTAAGACCCCTTTTTCTATATCAATATAATACTCATAAGTCTGAAGAAAATCCAAGCTAAGTAGTTGTATTCGAAGTCTACCCTGTCCCATTACTTCTCATTTGGTACCACTGGCAGATATAATTTGTTACGAAATATCTTTAGCAATCGGTCTTTTCTCTCTAGCAATTGTATAAAACAATTTACACGATATCAAGCTTACAGTACCACCCGTATCTAAGAGAAGCCTTGCGCTATATCCATGTACATTTACGTCAAAATACATTCTTGCTTCTTCATTTGCTGTACTTGTGCTAATGCTTAGTATTGAATTCATTATGCTCTCCTTTCTCTGCTTTCAGTTTGCAAAAACAGAAGATGCGATTCCATTCTGCTTGGTTTCAGTTCCTTTAAGATTATGCTGCTGTCCTTTGGTTTGTCGACATTCGCGCTTGAAATGTCCTAGGTTTCCACAATTATGAAATTTATTACTGAAATTTACCATATCCTAAATAATGTAATTATCAATAAAACTAAAGTTCTCCTCTCTCAGGCATATGTGACCTTAGCTGATTTTGGCTATCCTGTTTAGGCCCCTTGGTTTTATTGCGCCCAAAACTTTAAATTATTTGGCTTTCCAATCTCCCGATTTTGAGCCTACCTGATGACGGTTATTTCAGAAACGTGCCGTGCGCACTAAATTTGATATCTACGATTTTATGTAACTTTTTCCGGTGTTGTCCTATCGTTGCATGTGTGCTGTGGGTCTGTTCTTAAGAAGAGTTTGAAGATACCAAAGAGATAATCAGAATCCGTATATCGAAGAACAGACAGCTCAACGGCCAACTCGCTATTTCTTTCACAGCGTGTCTACTTGAGAGACAATTCTCATCATGTCACCCATTCGTTCAGAAAGAGTAGCTCCCTGTTCTTTTTCTAACGCGTGTGCAACTCGCATGTGTTCCCTTCCTGTGTTATTTTTTCTTTTGCCTTTGTAAAAAACTTTCAGCTCAACAGCCAAACAAAGATCTTAATTTAAGCTGGTTGATTGTGCTTGTTTTATATTTATGCGGATTTCCGCGTCAATTACTTCGTCTGAGAAGTGCCACATAGACAGGGTGTGTTTATCCTCGGCTGGTGCCGCTACATAAACCTTGTTAACTAACCATCGGTTGGTTTGACTTAGCCCGGACAATGTTTCACGCCAACACTGTCGTCTTTCCTTTAGCTGTACACGGTACAATTCCGTATGGTTTGCAGGTGTAAGCCGTTCTTTTAGGACTTTGGCTAGCGTACAGTACTCCATTTTCTTTTCAGTGGGCGAATTTCAAATACTCCTTGTGCCTTATCCCTGATCCTCCAATTCCGTTATAATTTGCAGGTTTTATTTCATGCCTTACATTTGCAGTACGTGGATGATTTTCTCTTTCTTGTCTGTTTTGTATAGGCTCAGGATATTTGAAAATTGGCGAAAGATTGGGCACAAGAGGACTTTGTCTGCGCTTGGTATCGACAGATTCATTTTCTCGTACAAGTGTATTATCCATAGGCTGCACTTCGTTTTCCTCGAGTTTTGGTGATTCATACAGTGTTGTTACCCCGGCATCATACACTTTCCTTGATTATGCAATGCGTTGCTCACCGGCTGGGTCAATGCGTTGCGAACTGGCAGGATCAATGCAATGCGCACTGGCTTCAACGTTGATGTATTCCAGTGTGTACTACGCCCGAATCACTTAAGATTTCTTTTCAGTGGGGTAGAATGTTGAATAACTCTTTCTAATTCTAACCTGGTGGTATTAATTTCCTCATTTAATATGATGACTTGCTGCCGAAGCGTTTCTGCTTGGTTTATAAGTCTGTGTTTATCAGTCATGCTACCTTTCTAATCTCACAGCTACCCAACAAATTTTGCGACGAGCAAATGTACCCGAATCTAGTATTACTGTACACACGTTGACCGACGGATTCGTACACTATTCAATTCTAGGGATTAAAACGGTAGCAGTGTTTGGTCACTTGATAAAGTATAGATATAATCCTTATTCAGAAAAATATTCTGTATTCACTTTACCCAATCTGCCTAATTCCTATTACTTATGTACTATTGTCAGTCACTTATTACACTTGCACTGTCGTCAATGCGCAGATGCCAATGCTCCCAACACACTTGGACTGTAGGCAATATACAACGACTAATGCTCCAAAATACCCTTGTATTGTTGTCAGTGCGCATTTACGAATGCACCCGATTCCCGTGCACTGTTGCTACTACGTAGTTGCCAGTTCTTCTAATACCTGTGGTAACTATCTAAACAGGACCCTAATTAATGATATAACCCTTACCCAGGATTATACCATCAAGTAATTGTTATTCAGTTTTATTTTTTTGTCCTTAAGTACACCTTTTGAAGAACAAGACGCAAGAGTAACCAGACCGAAGCCAAACATCTGCTTATATAGCCCGGTATAGACGATTCCATTAAACAGACGATTCAAAAAGTATGTATCACCAAACTGATTATATATAATATTTGCTTTGGCTATTGTATTTGTCCTTCTCTAATTCACAATCTGTGATTAATATTTCTTACACAATGTACTTTACTTTTATTGTTTATAATAAGGGAAAGAGTTCAAGACTTGTTACCCTGTATGAGAAATACTCAAATGAATCATGTAGTTGATGGAGGCATCTTTGGTAGCATTCACTTATATTGTGGTCATATTTTAACGTACCAGAAACAACATAACAACCTAAAAAAGAAATATACAAAATATCACAATTTTTTCAAATATCATGTAGGTACAATGCAATAATTATTGGGATTTTGTGTTGCATGGATGACCCAGGGCTTAAAATAATGCCAAAATGAAAAACAAAAAATACCACATTATCGGAACAGTTCCATTATATAATCGAAAACTCGTAGAAACAGAGGCAAAATCGATATCCTTAACACACAAATACATGACCGCTCACTTTATTGGCTTAGTACTGGTGGAATTAAACTAGTTTTATTGAACCAAATAATTCGGTCATGCAAGTGTGTTCCACATATGTGTTAAACACCAACATTCACTTATAATTGGATGAACAGTTTTGTTGTATAGAACGTCCAGTCCTAATAGTGAACTTTTAGGACGTCCCCTTATAATAATGATTCGTTTTCTGGTTCCTACGGACAACACATCACCTGTAAGAATCGTTGGATTTGCATGTTGTATGTTGTGAAATGTATTGAATATCGCCTAATGTACACGACACTCGAGATAATCCATGCATCTTATAAGATCTGTAAAACTGGCTTTATGTGTTGTATGGACGATCCGTCGCCCATGATAATCGTTTATGTTTGTGTCCTGTATATGCCTATGATAATTGTTGAGTTTGTGTTGTGTATGGACGATCTGTCGACAACAATAATGGTTAGGAGAACGATCTGTGTCGTGTATATTGTTTCATCGATGAGGATCACTATAGATACATTGACAGTGGTTTTATTGGTGTATGATAATATACAAATCGTACACTCTATCTATTCTAATATTTACTTTTAGCGCTTGGATTTGAAAGATTGATTGATTGATGCTTAGCGTCCAGCGAGCAATTTTTCAGCTATATTCAGGACGAGAATAATTTAAACGCCACGGGACTCGAAACAAGGAAATGTGATGGGTAGGGACGGAGAATTTTGCCAGTGCAACAAGTCTCCTATGGACCACTCATCATGAGCATAATACTCATAATGATCTGTTACACTGGGTTCTTTAACGTGCGAAGAGGGTGGCAATCTCTCAACACGGGACCTCGGTTTTATTTACGTCTCATCCGAAGGTTGTCAATTTATACCTTCAAGCCAAAGAAGCTCTCGGTCCCATTTCTATACCCCGGTGTTCCCACGGGGCCGACCCCTTTTAGAGGACTAGTGTCTCTAGGACGGAGAAACCTAGTGCCTAGTCTACCCCCGGCACACCCTCTGGGACGGTGTGGATTTGAAAGAGGACTAACTACTAAATCATTGTTCAAAACAAAATTTATATGATTTATTTTGCTAATCTATTGCGTTGACGGAAGCCGGCTTTATCACCAAGACAAATCTATTTGAAATATTATATCAAAAGTAAGATTATCCTGTGACCGTAACCAATTTTTGGTATCCTTTGGTTTTCTTGCTCTTAAAGACTTTGAATTTATTTGGCTTTCAAATATGTTGGGATTGAGCGTTCCTAATGAAGGCTGTTCCAGAAACGCGTCGTGAGCACTATAATAGATATCTTCGTTTTTATGTGTATGTACTTATATATGCATCTGTTGATGTCATTGCATTTACCTTGAAATTCAATCCATTCTGAATGTTTCCGAATATCTCCAGTCCATATTTTAAAATTTAATGCCATTTCAGGAATGTTGTTACAGTTAACAATTGCATCATTTACAGTTGTAAGCTGTCCAGATCTGGATGCACAACATCTTTGAGCTTCAATCCATGTTAGTCCTTCTGTGAAAAATGCTCGTTCTACAAAACAATACATACAAAACAGTATTTGCTTATTTGAATCTTACCATTTGCTATTGAACTCTTACGTAAACCTTGCACGTGATGAGATGCTGTTATGTGTGAAATGATATTCGTTGTGTATTAATATCCGTTGACCTTTTGTATCATTTGTGACCATGTTACTCTTAAGCTACTACTCGTCTCTTCATTTTTGTAGATATACTTCTGTTATATAATTTAGCTTTTATATATTGTTCTGGTCTTGAAATGTTCGAAATATGATGTGAATAAATTAATTCGATGATTTAGTAAACGAATAAAGGAAACGGAAATTTTACGCATTTTAAATATTTCTGCTTAAAATGTGGAAGTATTATTCGATTATAGAATTATTAAAGTAACGTCGGTCATCTTCAATGACAAATTCGATGTCAAGGACTATTCCATCCTTCCATCCTAATTTTGAGTTATTTTCTACATTGTTTTCAGAAAGGGATATCAAAATTTGAACATCTAACGGCGAAGATGGTGGTGTACGTCATCTTATATACCAAAGGGTCATATAGGTTTCAATCGTTGAGTTATAATGTAATGTAAATGGAATTCTCTACACAAAAAGAAAATGGTAGTTTATTATTTTTTTTATTCTAGTTGATTGTGGTATTAATTCTTTTAAATTCTTTAAAATTTAAAAAGTAAAGCAACTTTGTAAATTTCCTATTTATTTCCGTTTATTCTGATTATATATCATATAATTGCAATAATAATTGGAACAATCAACATTTTGATATTGCCGAATTCGTTATTGTCCTGCAAATGAATGAATTATTTGCCGCTGAACGTTAAGTAACAAACGATCGTCGACAATAGGATTGGAAAATACAAAAGAAAGACAAAGAAACTGAAAGCTTAAATACAATTTTCTTACCAACACTGGGTGTAGCATACGTGCAATTGTCAGTGTTTCGGCACTGACATGATTTATAAGATATATTTTATATCAAAATTTACAGTTCATAAATTTGGCCGTTTCGTCAGGTTCATTTCCCTGAGACATATGTAACCTAAACTGATTTTGGGTATCATATTTTCTTGATCAGATAGCTTTTAAATTTTTTGGCTTTGGGTTCATACAATGAAGGTTATCCCAGAAACGAGTGGTAAGATAAAAAAAAAGGGTTCAAAATATGAGGAAAAGTTTAATTTAAATGCGCATATTATACAAAATAGATTTTTACAATCTTACATACTACAACTGTGCAACAACAAACATATGCTAATGGACAAGATAAAGATTTGTTAATTTGTAAAATTGAATACATTTGATTATGTAGAATTGTAATAACATTTTTGTTGGGTTTAATTACCGATGACGAAAAGGAAACGTCTTTTAATAAATTAATACCATCACAATAACAAACAAAAAAGAGACAAACGTTCAATAGAAATTCATACGTAAACATTTATTTTGAATAGATAAAACTTTTGTACAATAATACAATGTTCGTTTCAAATAATCTTACTGATTAAGGAAGAAGGAAGTTGATTTATTTTGTCCTAAATATAAAAAAAATCATTCTTTTAATCTGTTAAATCGATATAAAGCGTGATTATTATTATTTTTTAAAATTCATTAATATTACCTACCTGCTGACTGTATTGTTGTAATAATTGCGTATAAAACATAAATAAATAAAATAACTTTGATGAAAACGGCCATGATTGACATATATACGATGTTTAAATCGATAGGCAGCCGTGGTTACACAACATTCTAATGAACTTTTATCACAAACTAACTTTTTATCTCGAAACAAGATTTAAATATTGATTTTTGTTTTATTTCTACTTGTATGATATTCAGAAAATAAACCTATTATTATTTGTATTATGCATGTGATTACGGTAATGAGTAAGTGAGCGAGTGATTGATGTTTAACGCCAAAACAGCTATTTTTCAGCTATATCATGGCGAGAACAAGTTACAATCATATGATGATGATGATGTCCACTTCATACAAGACAAGGTGGATGTATAAGTGTTAGCTCACCGAAACAAAAATCCACCGGTAGACATATCGCTCAACGTGGACACATTATCCTTAATCCGAGCCAAAAAGTCTTTGTTTTTTATCCTTAATATTGCGTGCTAAGAAGAAGAGCAACAAATCGCAATTTCATAGTCTTACGTTTGACGCGACCAGGGCATAAGCCTGCGATCTACCGCAATCGATGCGATCACGCTAACCATTACACCATAATCATGGAAACAATGTTCATCTACGATTATCATGGTTATGTGACAATGTCAAAATAAACTTTCATACTAAGTCTGAAACATCTCGATATACTATTGAAATTGCTTTAGATGTTATGAATGCTACACAGTTGCCTAGGTTGGACAATCTTGAAAATTATTATTTGTCTGACAAATTATGGGTTAGTGATTTATTCTAAGCGGTTTGGAAAACCCTACGTCACTATGGTTATGACAAATTGTTTTGAAATTTATTACTTTGGTCTAAAGCAATTAAATGGTAGGATTGCCTGATTGAGTGATTGGTGGGCAAAGCTATATCTTATCGTGGTTCAAATGATTTGAATAAATTAAAACTGTACCAAATACAGGTGACTGTTTGTGTTGCTAAATCTTTACCCTCCGGTGTAGCATTTGGTAAACTATTGTTTGTCTTTTTGTGATATTTATATAGGCCATTGAGTTGTCTGCCCTTCCTCGAATTACGCCTTCTGAATTCTGATTACTCCTATGGTATCTTAAAACTTTTCTTCATCATATTCTGACAGCTCCAGCCCATCAATCTGATGCAGGCTTCCAATATTTGTTTTGTTAGATGTAATATAGTGGAAATAGAAGTAAAACAATGTTGAGCAACACGAAATATGGGTACGACAATGTTCGATGCTGGCGGTATAGCTATTTCCAGTAACTACAAGTCAGACATCCATGTCGTACAAAAAGTCGCACAGCGGTGTTTTACATGACGCTTACGGTGTACCCTGTTTATAACCACTTGTTGGTATGTAGGTTAATAATGGACGATAACGTACGATTTCATTGTACCCTTACTCGACAGAGAAGTCATGAAACAAGCTTCCATTTACACACGTTGACTGTGTATCATTGTCACTTGATATGCATCCAATGATATATTAACAAATTCCAATCCACGAGATAAAATGGGAGGAGTGTGATGGCATTAGCAGTAACTTTAGTCACTATTTAGCTTATGTGCAAGACAACACTTCCCTACACTTACATTGTACATTTAAAACTTCTTTAAAATGAGGGATTCGTCCGTTTACAAAGGGCGTTGGTAAACAAATTTGGTTTTTACAGTCTTATTTGAAATGTTATTTGTTCCTCATCTTATCATATGCTATAAGAAGAGTTTGAAGATACCAAAGGGGTAATCAGAATCCGTAAATCGAAGAACAAACAACACAATGACCAAAAGAACAAGGACAAGAGGACAAACAACGATTTTATATGTACAAAGAATACACATAAAACTAAAGATCGAGTAACATGAACCCCAATAAGAACCGGAGGCAAACTCAGGTGCTCCGGAAAGGTAAGCAATACCTGCTCCACTAGTGGCACCTGTCGTGTTGATCTAGTGACAAACCCGGTGATAAGTCATACATTAGCGGTAAGTATAGTCGATATTTAGCACGCCAACACTTCCCTACATATACATTGTACATTTAAAGCTTCTTAAAAATGAGGGACTCGCCCGTTTGCCAAAAGTGTTGATAAACAAATATTGTTTTTACAGTGTTAATTTAAATCTTTGCTTGATCCTCATCGTATCATACATGTATGTTATAACCGCTATATATGACTCAGCCTGTAAAACTGCTGTAGCGCTTATTTCATACGTAAAAATAAGAAGAGTTTGATCATAAATAAGATGTATAATCAAAATCCGTAAATCGAAGAAGAACAGACAAAACAATAGCCAAGAGAAAAAGAATAAAAGGATAAACAACGATCTACAACACATACATATAAAACTAAGATCCAGTTATATGATTCAGTCTGTAAAACTGCTATAGCGATTTGCTTATTTCATTTGTTATAAAATAAATAAACATAGAGTGGCGCTACCAAGTGTATACATTAATTTCATCGTAATCTATTTTTACTTGCCAAAATAAACATTCGTTTGTGTGTTAAAGATAAAATATTTGTGACAACCAGGAAGTCTTGACTGAAGACTGAATTTTACCTGTTTTTTCTTTCTCAAGTTTATGAGATAAAGTTTATACTAACAATTAGAAGAAAAACCACAGAAAATCACAACCATTAATTTCGATTAAGCATTTTAAATAATATACCTAATGATTCCAAGGGGGCGTCGTGGCCGTGATCGTATGGTAGTTGGATTTATAACTACCTATGCAATCAGTGCCTATCACCACTGATGTTGTAAGCTCGAATATCGATCAGGGCGAGGTGTACAACAGTATGTGATAAAGTTTGTCAGTGACTGGAGACAGGTAGGTGGTTTTTTCCAGTTCCTACCGTTTCATCCACCAATGAAACTGACTGACACGATATAGCTGGGCATNCCACCATGATTGACACATACTGATTTAAAAGATTATCAGCAAAATCATATAGCCTTCACACATAAAACAATTTGTCATTGTTATCACATACTAATCAACATGAGAAACGATACACGATATTTATTTGATAAAAGCAAAACTGCAACAAATCAAATTAAGTATACCCGTGTAGGTTATAGACTATCAACATGGATATTACAATATTTGTAATGGCGTTGTAGATCGTTGGAGGTTGTTGTTATCGTTTCGTTGATATGGAGTTTCTTATCCTAAGACTTCACAAAGTATATTTTCAACATTCTATTAAATGAGCGAATCATCTCTTTCTCAAAAATGTTGAAAAATAATATTGATTTTTTTTTTGTTTCAATCTTGAAGAGTCTGTGTGATCTCCCTCTCATATCATACATTACAACTAATTCTAACATGACGTCCTGCATTGGCTATATAAATAATACAGTGATAAAACTCACGATATATTTTAATTCGCTCATGCGTATTGACGAACAAATTGCAAACATAATTCCCTAGTTAATTTATGTATTCATACAGCACTGTGGTGCATAACAAACATAAAAATGCCCGTATTGTTTTTACCTATATTTTTCCGGAATAAATACTTAAGACAACCATCAATGGACTTTGACTTTTGAAATTTAGCATCTTCCGGAAGTCGTTTACAAGGAACGCTGATGACATTGAAACACATGGTTACTGATTTATTTTAAGATTTTGTGAGCATTTTAGTTGTTTAAGTTACTAAATTCAAAATGCCATTAAATTGGAAAATATCAGTAACTTCATAGCATCACAGTCTATTTATACATAAAAGAAAAACAACTGTAAACTGCAAAACATGAATTGAAGGTTAGTGAATTTTGTTATGAAATGCATTTCCATTACCGACTTCCACTTCAAAAAATAATTTAGATTTTTCCTACTAGTATCGAAATAATTCATGGAAGCCAGAGTTTGTATCACGTTTTAACATGAGTAACACTATTTTCGTTGCATTTTATCCCTTGTACGAAAATAATGTTACCCATGTTAAAACTGTATACAAACTCTGGATTCTTAAATATATATGGCTTATCATATAGACCGTGGGCTAATACATAATAATAGTATACCAAAAAATGCTACAGCGTTTTACTTATTTTATCAGTAATAATAAATATTATAAACATAGGGTGGCGGGAACGTTTTGACGAAGTGTGTATAGTGCATTTTGTAGTTGTATATTTTACTTGATAACATATACATTCATTGAATTATATATTGACTCGCTAAAAATCACAATACGCTACCTCGTCAAACCTGGTATAGCTCCCAAGGCTTTTATGTTATCTGGCTTTAAGCATACAATGTAAACCATGGAGGTTATTATAAAATGACATCGTGCGCACCACATTTGTTTATCACTCACTCACTTGAATGTACATATGGATTTCCATACACGTGAATGTATGTCGTAAATACTTCCTGGACATTTCCACATTGATGACTTGTAGCTACAGTAACACGACGGGTGCCTCTAGTGGGGAAGGAACTGCTTACCCTTCGGAACACCTGAGTTCACCCCTTGTTTTTAGTGGGGTTCGTGTAACTCGATCTTCAGTTTTATATTTATGTTTTGCAGATCGTTGTTTGTCCTTTTGTACTTTTTCTTTCGGCCATTATGTTGTCTGTTTTTCTTCGATATGCGGATTCTGGTTGCCATTTTGGTATCTTCAAACTCTTCTTATATATATTAAAAAAAGTTAATTAAATTGCCAAAATTCACCAAGAGGATTTTTTGCCAATTTTCACAATATTATTGGGGAACTTTACACAATTGTCAATTTTCCAATAAAAACTGATGACGAAACGACAATTCTGGTTGTTTATAATATTTACTTCCGTAGTCAATTGTTAAAAAATTACAATGACAAAAAAAACAAACAAACAAACAAACAAACAAACAAACAAACAAACAATCAAACAAATAAAAAAAAAACAAACAAACAATCAAACAATCAAACAAACAAACAAACAAACAAACAAACAAACAACCAAATGCAAAAACATAGCAAAAAAGAAAAGAAAACAATTAAGAAAACAATCAGACAAACAACCGTTCAATTGAAATCGTACACAAAGGTTTATTATATATTCATTTGATTTCCCTAAAAGGAACCGATACGAATGGAGATTTCAATAAAAACGTAGATATCTAATCTAGTGCACACGACACGTTTCTGGAATAACTTTCATCAGGTACGCTCAAAGCCAAAAGATTGGAAAGCTAAATAATATAACGTTTTGGAACAATAAAACCAAAGTGCCTAAACAGGATAGCCAAAACAAACACTTTTATCAAGAAATATTTTGTTTCAAAGAATCTTACTGATTAAGGAAGAAGGAAGTTGATTTATTTTGGCCTAAATATAACAAAACAATTTACGTTATCTGCTTGTTAAATCGATATAAAACGTAATTATCACTTTTGTGTCGCCTGCGTTACGCAGAGGCGACTTATAGGGATCACTATCCGTCGTCTGGCGTCGGTGTCGGCGTTGGCGTCACACACTAATTTCTGTCACATTTTTGTCAGGAACCACACAGGCCTGCTTCTTGATATTTGGCACAGAGCATCAGTATGGAGAACTGTATCATGTAAGATAGTTTTGAATCTGCCGCATGTCCACTTCCTGTTTGATGGAACTTAGAATATTTTTATATAGAAAACATTGTCACATTTTTCCCAGGAACCACACTTCAGCTTCCTGATATATGGCACAGAGCATCAGTATGGAGAGCTGTATCGCATGTCCGCATCCTTTTTGATGGAACTTAGCTATATATTATTTTTATTCGCATGATAACATCTCTTTTACTTTAGTACAAGACATCTCAGTTGATGAGCTAGAATCTGTATGGATAGAGTTGTTATTACCTAAATCCAAACCTATAATAGTAGGAACTTGCTATAGGCCACCAAAGCAAAACAATTTTTTGGAACTGTTTGACCTTATTCTGAACAAAATAAGACCGGAGTGTGAAATCATAATTCTTGGCGATTTTAATATTTGTATGAAAAACAAAAATTCTGATATATACAAAAAATACTGGAATATCCTTAACATGTATGCATTGGAACAATTAATTTCCAAACCAACGCGAATTTCATCATCCAGTAGTTCATTAATAGACCATATTTTATGTAATACTAGTGAAAAGATTTGCCAATCCGGTGTCATTGAAGTTGGAATTAGTGACCATTTTGCCATTTTTTGCACTAGAAAATCAACTAGAGAACACACAGGTAAGCAGAGTACTGTACGTATACGATCATTAAAACATTATACACAAGAAGCCTTAATAGAAAAACTTGAACAAACTGACTGGTCGGAACTCTATCTATGCAGAAACGTAAATCAAGCATGGAAAATTTTTCGAAAATTATTTCAATCAACTTTAAATTCTATAGCTC
>MJUT01049483.1:32937-43104 GCA_002080005.1 Gigantidas platifrons | reverse complement strand
TGACTACAAATTCTATAAAAACAGGATAAAAACAGTAGAACGGTCAAGATTGTTAGAGTCTACATTGCAATATTCCACCTGATCAAACTGTGAAAACATTTAGTTAACTGGTAGTCATCAGTTTTTGAAAGTTCATTTAGAGAATCATCAGACCTCACAAATTTGTTAAAATATTTATAACATGTAAGGCATGCAGACACATCGTTTTCCACCTTCAGTTCCTGATTCAAATATATACTGAACAAATCAATTTTTGACATAGGTATAATGACTGATCTTTTATTTGATGTTGTCTTATATATAGAATGACTGCAAATTTCATAATTTTTATACTTCTGATAATGTGGTGTACACAAATTTACTTCTAAAATGTCTCTGTCTTGACTCGCATGTACTAAATGAAAGCAAGAGTTAAACATGTGTACATGGACGTTCATTTTTCATTGTTGAGCGCAGGTAAGTTTTGATTCTGCGCATTGCGCTAAATGACCTTTCAGACGCAGCGGTGGATACTGGCATTGTTAGCAAGGTCAGCAACATTCTTCCAATGGTAGGATAAAGAAAGGAATCCAACTCTGCCAATGATTCCGACAGACTTCTTGTTTTTTGGACCTCAATGGGTGCGATTGCCCATCTCATTTTCCACCTAACTACCTCCCGTTTGAAGTGTTCGAGATCGACTCCATCAGGCAAATCATTTTCAAAAGCTGTGAGTATCCGTGCTACTATGTCATCAGTTAGTTTACTATGTAATGCAGGAATCAAATATTGTGCCAAAAACTGTGGTCGTGGTGTAACTAATCTCTGCTCCAAATCACTTGAGTATTGATCAATGAACTCGAGATAAAGCGTCCGCTTCCAATATACACTTGGTGTGTCTCCTGTGGTATTACTTCTGTGTTCTTGTCTTCCCGTTCGTATTGGTAAGCTTGGAGCAATTTCATTTGCAGCGGCAATTTCTGTAGCTCTGTCGTAAAGTGTTTCCCATACAGTATCGTCTGCACGTTCTTGTCGCAACAATGCAACTACCACCTCCGCTTCTGTTGATGCATGCACAAGATCTGTGTCGACTCTCTGCAAGGAGAGTGACAACTGAACAGTTGACTGAAGAATGTTCTCCACGACTACTACTGACAAAATAAAATCAAATTTCAAAATGGCATTCAAAAGATTCCTAGCATTTTTGTCATTGTCCTCCTCTAGTTCTTCAAGAGAATGTACCACTGATGCAAAAGCGGATCTAAACGTAAAAAGGGCATCTGCTCTAGCACTCCATCGCGTTTCACATAGCATACGGATTTTAGAACGTCGACCCAACTCCTCTTTTGCTTGACTATCAGTTTTGATTTCTTCTTGAAACGCTAGAAGTCTCTTTGCAGAATACCCAAAAGCAAAAAGAAATTTCTTGTACCGTACCCATCATATTTCTAACTAGAGGCAAATTGCACGACTTAGTGATGGCCAAATTCAAACAATGTGCCTTACAATGCACGTAAGTAGCTAAAGGGTATTGTCGTTGAACAACTGCCTGGGCACCCATATGTTTTCCACTCATGATAGATGCGCCGTCGTACGCTTGAGCCCGAATCTTGTCAACTTGAATTCCGTAATGATTCAACGATTCGATAAATTGTTCTGCTAATTGTTCGCCTTTAAGACTTTTAGCCTGCACGAATCCAAGGAATTCTTCACAAATCTCAATAGTACCGTCAGCCTGTCGATCAACAAATCTAACACACAGAGAAATTTTCTCCTTGGTAGATGAGTCTGTTGCATCATCTGCAATTAGCGCAAAGCATGCTGCATTATTACAATCTCGAACAATATCTCGTCGAATTTGTTCTGCAGACATACCTAGCAACTCATTTTGTATTTTAGGCGACAAGTAGCGCGTTTTCGTTGTTTTGTCATTCAAATGCTTTTGCAACAATTCATCAGACTTAGCGCGGTACTGTAAAATTGCTAAATAATTGCTTTTGTTCTCTTCATGGCCCCTAATAGCAATGTTTTGCTTTCCGCATAGTACGAGAGCATCAATAACGCAAGCGAGAATATAACGATTGTTTTCGATCTGGATTCGGTATTGTGAATTAAGTTGCATGCAAATATCTGCGGTTTTCCCTTTTGACACAGACAAGAACGATTCAGTGGCAACGGAACAGCTATGGTGTTTTGCTCCTGATTTGATATGGCGTTGAATCAAGGTACCGACATTGCCCCAATCTTTTACAGATGTAATAAAGGTCTTTTCCTTACAGTCCTTTTCAGCAAACAAATGGCAAGCAACGCAGTACAAGGCATCTTCGGAAACAGAATACCGCAACCACCTATATTGTGACAGTAACGCGGGATTACATTTCCCCTGTTTTCCTCTCACAGATCTAAAAAAAAAAAAAAAAAAAAAAACGCGGAATATTATAGTCAGTGATCATTAGTTTGATCCCTTAAACTGGAACCACAACAAGGCAGAATGATACCTTGACCAAACCTTAACTTAACACAACTTCAAGAATATCTTTTTAGTGAAGACGGTAAATTCAAACGTTCCTATCATTCCGCTTGCGAAACAAAATTGACAACAATAATAGCACAGTGATAACATTCACATTCTGCGCACATATTTATTTTATTACTTTTTTTGTTGTTGGGCCTGTGGCAAGCTTTTTGTTCAAGGTGCCGGCTGTTGATTTGTTTCTCAACACGGGATATGGTCAATAATCGAGGTCTGTGGTAATGCCAACATGCAAGCCGACAATTAGATTACAGCAATTTTGGGAATTGATAGTGGATAAATATAGCTATTTTCAAAGTAGTCATCAGAATCTCCAGAGTAAAAAAAAGAGGTTGATAAATAAATATTTGCAAAGCATATGACTTTGTTTATTGTCGAAGAAAAATCGAGATAAACAACCATTTTATTTTTATTATTGCATTATACATATGTATGTATGATTTTAGATTGTTACTAGTTACAATAATGAAACCCTCTCTTCGATCCTCTACGTGAGGGTTACGATTCGCTGCCATTAATGGAGCAGCCCACTGCTTATGGTTTTGAAGCGGGGTTTTATAAATGGTTTTGCTTTTTGAAATGTGTTTCAAATAGCTCTAAATTGACCTGAAAGATTATTTTCGGTCATTTGAATCTATAATTACAGCAGTTACTTATATTTAAAAAAATCGAAGTGTGGGTTGCATTATTGTAACTAGACTGTTACTAGTACCTGCTTGGAAATGTAAATGTGTGAGCATCAGTCCATTCAGCTTCTAGCAGGTTTAATTTAAATCTATGTGTGACAAATTCCTCAATGTGATGCCTGCAACGTCAATATACGGTGGTCCATGCCACAGGGGCCAGATCAGTTGTTTCATGTACCTATATACCAACAAGGGTACGAACTCGGCAGTAATCAAAATTTAGGTATGTCTTGTTTAACTGAGTAGAAAAAAATACCAGGAATTTTATACGTATAAAGGTGATATAGACTGAAAGCTGAATATTTTTTCTTTAAAAAAAAACTTATTTGAACCCCGTACGTCCAAAAATAAAAAAAGTTACAGCAGACCAAGTCCGTACTTTCTGCTAAAAATGGCCAGGTCGGACAAATGGGTGCCCAGCTAACTTCCACATGACTGGAATGAAACTGAAACGAGCGTCCTGATTGGTCGAGTTGAAGGTCGTCAAAAATATCGACAAATCAGGACGCTCGTTTCAGTTTCATTCTTAATTTTTTTTTAAATGGCGGTTCAGAATAAGAGAGATTCCGCATTAGATAAAAGGATAATACTGAGTGATTTGGACATAAATTCTACGGAAAGGTAGGATTTTTTTATTCAATATATCGATTGGAAGAGACGTCGCAAGTAAATACACGAATTGCATTGCAGATAAGCCTTCCAGTCATGTGGAAGTTAGCTGGGAACCCATTTGTCCGACCTGGCAATTTTTAGCAGAAAGTACGAACTTGGTCTGCTGTAACTTTTTTATTTTTGGACGTACGGGGTTCAAATAAGTTTTTTTTTTAAAGAAAAAATATTCAGCTTTCAGTCTATATCACCTTTATACGTATAAAATTCCTGGTATTTTTTTCTACTCAGTTAAACAAGACATACCTAAATTTTGATTACTGCCGAGTTCGTACCCTTGTTGGTATATAGGTATATAAGTACATGAAAAAACTCATCTGGCCCCTGTGGTCCATGCTTGCTTATCGCACTAGCACTGGCGACACTAAAAGGACCTTCTGAGATTGCTACTGACACATTTATATCACGATCACCCTTGTCTTTATCAGGAGTCGGCTGTTGAGTATCAGACTTTAGCTTAAAAAACGTGTCAAGTTTTCTTTGACTCATATTTATGTAGCAAAAATACTTTTTGCAGTAATTGTCACTTCACGTTCACCAAAAAGAGCTCTACTATAGAAACATTTAATTGACGAGACCACAAACGGAGAAACCCGATCGTGTTTCCACACTTCATTCAGAGCATGCTACTAGCCTACATTGACAGTATAGAACCTTTTGTAGCAAACGCGCATGCACAAATGCAATTGATGCAAGCAATTTTTTTGGGTGAAAATATATGTGTAGGCCCGTGCTTTTTTGCTACCGTTGTTGTTACGCCAAATGGACCAATTGCTTCCTGTTGGGCCTCGTTCTGGAGTTGTCTATTCTCGGCAGTTCAAGTACATCATGTGATTCACAACTGAAGACATAGCAAGAAATCTTGACAACAACCAACAAGACGATATGCTCATATTAGACTTTAGTAAAGCCTTTGACACGGTACTACACAAGCGTCTACTGAAAAAGCTGGAATCATATGGCATAAATGGGAACATTCTATCATGGCTTGAAACATGGCTCACGCAACGAGAACAAGTGACCATAGCCATAGGAGACAAAGCTAGTACAGCCAAAGTAACATCTGGTGTACCACTGGGAATGGTACTAGGACCTTTTATTTATCAACGATACAGGCAATGACATCTCATCCAAAATTTGCCTATTTGCATATGATAGCCTACTATACTTAACAATATCCACGAAAGACGATTGCAAACGGCTACAACAAGATCTTGACAGAATGGTTAATTGGACAAAAACATGGCAGATGATTTTCAACCCTCTGATATGCTATGTTCTAAAGATTACAAAGAAAGAAGAAAACAGTAGACTTCGACTATATCATCAATGGACATATCTTAGAAACAGTAACATCAAATCCATTCCTATGAGCTGAACTCACGAACACCATGTCTTGGGACAAACAAGTTCATAAAGTTTTAACGAAAGGAAATAAAGCACTAGGCTTCATACGTACAAATGTAGGATCATGTCCAGAGGAGGTAAAGAAACAATCATACCTTGCGCTTGTCCGACCTCACCATGAGTATGTCAGCAGCGCTTAGGACCCTCATCTCCAAAAACATATTCAACAGATTTAGATGGTCCAACGCCGAGCAGCACGCTTGATCAAAAGCAACTACTCAAGAGTCCCTGGTACAGTGACAACAATACTCTAACAACTGGAATTGCCACCACTTTCAACAAGGAGAAAAATAGCCCGTATCACACTTTTACATAAAGCCATCCATGAAAAAGTAGCGATACCAATACCATCCTACACCATTAAACCAACGAGAACCTCGAGATGCCATCATCTGAAGCGATACATGCAAATCAGACCGAAAAAAGATGTTTACAAATACAGTTTCTTCCCACGTACCGTCAGGGATCAGAACCAACCATCAGATGAACTGTTAGACATAGAGAGAAGTGAGGAATTTAAGAGCAGACTCACTAAGCTCTACTACGGTGGTTGAACAACATGAACATGAACAAGATGATGATTTTATCCTGATTTTAATCACTTGTAAATACGCACACTATTGGAACTTTACTGTATATGCTATTAATTTTGTCATGTTGGAGGGGGGGGGCTTCCTCCCTCTTGCTTTCATGAAAGGAATAGGGAGGAAGGGACCTCCCATTGATAGAAACAAGTGCATGTGATATAGTATATACAATGTATATGGGTTTGTGCATGATTGTAACCTAACCATATTAACAGACCTCTAACACGGGCATGTAAATATTAAACTTAAAGATTAATATTAAAATTAAAATATTGAAAACGAAAATTAGTCAATGGCCATCCAGGTACCAAGGACTTTGTACCTATGTGCTAAAAAATGATTTGACGACGTTTTGTGTAATTATGTTAAGAAATTAGGTTATGATACCCTTTACTAATTAATCTCAGTGTGGAGTTCTCATTTAGCTCAGTTCGCTGCGGAAGGTTCAAGCAGGGCATCAAGTAGTTCGAGATTCCTCTGCCGTTCGACGACTATTTACATCTTGCTGTTGTCGTTGAACGTCAGAGCGCTCTCCATAATGAAAACAGCGGATATTTCTGCCCATCTCAGCTGTGGCACATTTCCACGTTTTGTGGCTATCAGATTTTATTTTCTATCCAAAACCCAAATATATATCGCTTCACCAATCATTTTTCTATTCATTCATAACCATCTTACCCTCAGAAATTGGTGTTACACTCCATTACAGCACAATTTCCCCCAGATCATATGATTTCGTCATTTTGAACACTGACATTTTGAAATATTTGTCACGTGACTTCGAGAGAACTACGATTACCGCAATGTATCATGGGAGATAATTTGCATATATCATCTGACCTTGTCCAAAATAGGGGAAACGTAAGACATGCTCTTTCCGAAGCCCGCGGATAACACTGCCAAATGAATCTTTTCTATCCAACATATTTTGTATTATTTCCTTCTGCTCTGATTTGAGCTGTAGATGGAACTGTTTGTCCTGCAGAATACGCTTTATATCGTCTTGTATGTTTGCTTACGTATGCTAATTTGGTGCACTGTATTTAGTATCTCCCATCATGCAATGCATTGCTGTCATCTTTCAGTTAGTATCGCGAGATCACGTTAAAAAAATGGCAGTGAAATGACCAAATCATCGGGTGTAAGGAAAAAAACGTGCTGTAATCGAGTGTAACACCACTCTCTGAGGGTAAGATGGTTATGAATGGATAGACAAATGATTGGTGAAGCGATATATATTAGGGTTTTGGATAGAAAATAAAATCTGATAGTCACAAAACGTGGAAATGTGCTACGTTGAGATGGGGAGAAAAATCCGCTGTTTTCATTATGGAGAGCGCTCTGACGTTCAACGACAACAGCAAGATGTAAATAGTCATCGAACGGCAGAGGAATATCGGACTAGGCATCAAGCCACAGTGTTATACCACCTTAGTACAACCTACACTAGAATATGCATCCAGCATATGGAGCCCTAGCAAAAAAGACAGCACCAACAAGGTTGAGGCAGTACAACGTCGAGCCGCCATGTTTGCCACTGGAGATTACCAGTGCACAAGTAGTGTCACAGCCATGCTACAGCAACTCCAGTGGCAGACACCACAGAGCAGACGAGCGTATGCCCATACAGTGATGATGTACCGCATAGTGTTGTTGATATACCAGCAAAACACCACCTCAACTGCACCTCTTTTCCAAAACAGAGGCCATTCACTACGATTCCTGGTACCACACACAAAGACTACAGTGTACAGGACATCATTTTTTCCACAAGCCACACACCTCTGGAACTAACTACCTGGAAGGTGGTGGAAGCAGACATCCTTGACAGCTTCAAGGCTAAGCTGTCTAGGGAAACTCTCATCTAAATTTATAGCTGTTTTTATCCTTTTAACCTGCACTGTACATAGACGTCTCCCCATTCAAAAGTGCGAGGATACTTTATCGGGTTTGCACTACACCCGGATGAATAGGAATAAGAAGGACAGGCCTTAAACCAATTGGACACCGCGCTATAGTTATCTACTCTCAACATTTGGCACCACCCCTCTTAAGGCCGGCCCTGGGTACAATTTTGATGATAACCCGGAACGTTGTAATATTCCTACGTCGTATCGGACATATACGATCGACGACTATCGCTATCTTCGCTCATGGTCGTGCAAACAATTTTTACAGGTCCCACGTGGACCGACAGTTGACATTTCGTTATTATATTTTCACTATGCAATCTTCTTTTTTTGAAATCACAGGACCAAATAATGCAAGCCAAAACAAAACGACTTTTCGTATATGAAATGGTCCTCAAGTTCGGTGTCTCTATTTCAGAAATGCACCATAAAGCTAGCCTCCATGTAAGATTGACATTGTTAACGTCATATTTTGTGTTTGTTTGTAGCAAAAATGGTTTTTGTGTACCTGTGTGGCAATGATGGAAAAGGGAAAACTGCTCTCTGTGAACAATTTAAGAAAACAACAAAAAAGAAACCAAAATATTGGTCAACCATAGAAGCACAGTATGGCAGAGATCACATTGGTAAACGACAATGGATCAAGCTTCAGTTTTGGGAGAAAGTTATAGAGGATCACTACAGTCAGGTATGGATACGGAAATATATTGTTTTATAGACATCTCTGATTCAGTGAAATATAGTTAACCTGTATATAAAGGACACCCAATGGAACCTGAAAATGTGCCCTTTATGAGCAGTTGCCGTTTATATGCAGGTTAACATTATATGTACTATTCATTTATGGAAAAATGATATTGTGGGTTGACTGTATTACATGTTTTAGTAAGCACGGGCGGATCCAGGATGTCAAGTTAGGGGGTCGGACTTAAAAAAAAATCGCACCGAGCGTATTTTGTGTGAAAAATCACGATTTTACGCCAACAAAATCATATTTTTTCCAATTTTAGGGGGGATGCGCGCCGGGTGCGCCCCCTGGATCCGCCCCTGGTAAGAAAGGATATGGATGTACGAGCAATTGACATTAGCGTCATTTTACCTGAGATGTGACATGACATTTACGCCACAAAAGTATAACCCTTTTGCGCCACGTTTTCATACTAAAATAATTTTTTTATAGGACATTTGCGCCACAGTGTCTGATCTAAAAAATAACATTTTTAAAAACTTGGACGTTGAATTGAAAATGTGAACACATTTCTGTAAAGTTTCACCTTAATATCTTGTGAGTCAATTGGAAGTAAAATTGTTATATACAAACATGGATTTTAAGATTTTATGTTCAAATAGAGGAAATAAAAGTATTGTATGTGAAGGATATTTTTTTGGCGCAAATGTCCTGTCGAGTGGCGCAAATGGGGTTTTACGGGATGTACACGAACATGAGAGACAATGTAACATTACATGTACACTTAGACACGAATTAATGTAAAGAAACACCGTTTTCGTTGCTGTAAGACATACTGCTATTTGTTTGACATGTTTGATTTACTAAATCAGCCAAACAAAGAGCCGGTTAAGTGAGGTATTGTCATCACTTTTCGTCCGTCGTCCGTAAACTTCTCTTAAGAAAATAGACGTAATGAGACCAGACGTAAATAGTTGTCAATAATGTGATTTTCGTTTATTCGGATATTCAGAATGGCTGTTGTGTTACTTTGGAAATAGGTTCCTTATATGACCCCTACATGACGTATGTTTTATTTGCAATCGGAAATCT
Source organism: Gigantidas platifrons (assembly GCA_002080005.1). Lineage (NCBI taxonomy): Eukaryota > Metazoa > Mollusca > Bivalvia > Mytilida > Modiolidae > Gigantidas > Gigantidas platifrons. The sequence goes on along the minus strand of MJUT01049483.1, from coordinate 33,553 downwards.
AAGATGATCATCAACGTAGGAAAACGTTTAATATAAGGACCTATGGAAAAATGAACAAGTTATATTTCTCTGACACCACAAATGCGATTGCATTGCACTTTAGTGATCGTTTGACTGTCTCTAACAAAGTATTCATTTTTATGCGGGTTGATAAATCCGAGATGGTCACCAATGTTCGAAAAACGTTAATATTTGTACTATTGAAGAAAAAGTTTTTGAAATATCACTCCCTCCTTCAAACCTCTGAACCATTTGAAACATATGTCGGCGTTTCTCTAAGAATTACCAAATTAATGCCTTTTTGTGTCGAACGAAAATCCCAGACAAAGCAGTATTTCATTTATTCTAACATGACCTCACTCTTTCCCTTTGTTAAAAAAACTGAATTATTTCTTCGTATTATCTCATTAGCACATGCGCCGATGAATGTGACTGACGTTTCCATTGGCAACATAAATTGTGACCCGAATAATGATATGAGTTACATAAATTGTGTGCGACATTTTCCGCAAGCGTATGTATAAATTACCGTCTTCCAATCAAAGTATACTACCGTATTTGTACTCTTAGACATATCAGAATCGAAATAAATTATGGAAGCCAGAATGTGTTTTGA
>MJUT01049483.1:7169-18152 GCA_002080005.1 Gigantidas platifrons | reverse complement strand
GAGAGAACCATCGACCCTGGGAAAGCAACTGGTAAACTTTAATACTAGCGGATGCGAGTCGAGTGCACCCTTTTTGTAATTTACAAAGCCGGGGGTGAACCCACGCGTATTGGTGATAGGCTTGTATGATTTGTTAGGTAATCCAACTACCTAACTCACTGAGCCACCCGGGCCCTCTGATATTAATTGAACAACTATTCAAATATTAATTAGGAAACTTACTTCTTTTAATATTAGATAATTTTTAATTGTTTTTGTTACTAATTTAGTGCACACAATGCGTTACTGGAATAACCTTCATTTTATGTGATGATGATGTTTCCTTGAGATTGGTGGTTTTCTTTCTTCAATAAAGTAAACTTCTACGAAATAAGTGAAATGATGCTGAAACTGCCATCAAACATACATATCTTAACCCTTTCCATATTTTAGAATTTAACTAAATCTAAATTTTAGTTTTGCTAAAAAAAACAGGACTATTTCTTCTTAATGAAATTATTTGCGAATAATTAATTGACTTAGTGTTGAAATTAGCATCCAACACCGCGAATTTGTGTTGAAACCTCATTGAACGTATTGGATAAAGATAGGAACCTATCCAACTCTCTTCCAACATGTTTGACGACGTGCTCACACTGTACATTTTGTGTTTGAAACAGTTGAACAGTTGGACGGGTAAAGTTTGAAGCGAATTTGAAGGAACAATTTGACCTTCACCTTTTTAATGGGATCTTACCTTTATATAGCCACGAATAATTAGTCTGGGCAGTAATATGACACACAGTCTTGTTGGCATCAGTTATTCTAATAGGGTTTGCGAATTGGCATAAGCATTGATTATCCTGAAATATATATTATGTCAAGTACCAAACATTTAAAAAAAAAAGAACACAAAACCAAGAAGTACGTGTTATGCGTTAACTAGTTTGAATATTTTCCAAGCTTAGAGTTTGTGGTATCTCTATTTTAGCTGTTACCATTTAAGTCATATCATTGCATATGTGCATAGGGTATACATGATAATATATTCTGCAATGAATAACAATGAAGATATTGACTTAAATACAATTTAACTTAATATTTGCTTAAAGAATGATTTCCTGCAAAAATAAAAAGTATGTTAAAATTATATCTCCCTGTGTAGTATTGAACATATTTATTTGAAATATCCTCGCGGTATCGGTTTCGGAGCCCTTAAGGGAAAATAGTAAATTAATTTCTTTCGTGGCATTGAAAGAAATATTAAATATTGGAAATATCTAGATACAAGTCTCCTTTAAAATGATTTAACATGAACTTTATCTAGAGCCTTTAAACACTTACGCAAAACTTGTTTATTATTGAGTGCTACGTCACACTTACCTGTGTAGGCGGTATCAATTTCGGAGCGGGTATTCCAATTCACTCTTAATGTATGTAAAATGGATGGAACAGCATGCATTTTGTTCCAAGGTGCTATCTTGCCATATTGTTAAAACATTTTTTTTTAACAATAAACAATAAAAACTAAAAAATCAAAATTACCTTCAAACAATTTAACGTAATAACGATCCAACGCTGATAATGACATTAATTAAATTTTGTTTTTTATTTTTTTTTAAATAATTTTTAATTAAACAATTTTTTTTTAATTTCAATAGTAGATATCCTTATCTCAAATAAACAGACCCAAAAAATTTGAAATGAATGACTTTTGAACCATTTCTCATCCCTGTTTAATCTGTAAAATTGTAGAAATGAAGATCTCAGACAATAAGAAATGACACTTACGGCTTTCTATATATTTTTTGTTTGTTAAGAGTTGTCTCCTTTTTCCATACTTGAAATGTGTCCAATGGGCAGACGACAAAAGGATAAACAACATTGGAATGACTTGCAGCTGCAACAATGGGTACATTTTTCAGGAAATTTGGGGTATAAAAAATGGACTTAGGAAATACAGTGATATTCTATAGGTATTTTATAACGTATAAAATACTTAAGCTAACTGAGAGCTGTCGAGACATTGCTTTGTATGGTGAACTGTCAACTGTATCGACAATGTAAATATACGCCTCTGATGTCATACGGGTCACTAGTTCACGAGTAATGAATATGCACATCGGCGGCTCCGAAACTGATACCGCTCCGAAACTGATACCTGGATCGTACGAGACAGACTTCATACACTTATAGTTATGTAAAAGTATTTCGGCTGGAAATAACTGATCGTAGATTTTGAATATCAAAATAAGACCACGAGTGACCGAAGTACGCATAAGGATTAAACGAGTGGGCGGAACTTGTTCCACCCACGAGTTTAATCGTTAATGCTTATCCGGTCACAGTGGTCTTATTTTGATATTCAAAATGTATGATTTAGTTATACTGTTTATTTTTTAGACTTTCAAAATTTCTAATATATTATTTTTGTTATTTGTATATTTCATTCCACGCGTGTGAATCTACGAGCAACGATAAGTTGGAAGGGTCTGCTATCTTGAAAATGTGATATTCCACATGTCATATTTACAACAATACACCAATATAATTAAAATGCTTACCTTGAAATCTTATTTTAGTTAAATTTGATCAAAATTGAAGCGTACACGAAGCCAAACAACGTATAATCTTTACGTTTCAAACTGGAAGTCTTCATATGACGCCAATGACGTCATGTTGGTTATGTGCCAATGTCGTCAATGACATTTCGCGGAATTTTTTCAATTAACAATAATAACTGATATTTCACATGTGAAATACCGGAATTTAATTCACGGATAAATCCCCATAATTCACACATATCTATATAATAAAATGAAATAACAACTTTGCAATAAACGTTCGAGAATTCCGAAGGGACAATCCAGAAAAACCGGCTATACAGGGTACACAAGATGAAGACAAACAAAACAAAAACACAACACAATATGTGTTGGACACCACTATACGCCAACAATGACTTCCTTAAATCAAACCATTTAAAAAAAAACAAATTAAGAAGGTTAATCCTTGTTATATAAAATACAATATATTCTATAGCTTGTGGTTCATATCTACTTTTTATCAGCAGTCAGAGTTACTGTGACACTAGCTATTCCAAAGTTGGTGTGAATTATGTTAGAGCACATTTAGTCAAGGACCCTCTTATCATGCAATATCATTTTTAATTTCTACCCTACAAGAAAAGCTCGAAGATACCAAATGGGCAATCAGATACAGTAATTCGAAGGAGAGACACGAGAAAAGGGAATACTAGACAAACAATGATTCACAAAACATTACACAGAAAACTAAAGATTGAATAACACGAACCTCACAAAAACTACGTGAATTCAGGTACTCCGGAGGGGTAAGCATGTTGTGCTCCCGTCTAGGCACATTTACTGGTACGGTTAAGCAACACGAACAACTATTCCACTCTCAAAATTAAAGGAATTAGCTCATCAGTGTTCTATATACGAATACCTTGTTTTGGTAAAGGGCAATATTTTTTGTTAAAAACAAAACACTCTGATTTTAACAAAATGTTTTCAGAAATTCAAGACAGTCGGCATTCCTATGGGTACCAACCGTGTTTTTCTTCTGGCCGATTAATTCCTTTATTCGTATGAGACAGACTTCATACAAAGGCTTCTCAAGCAAAACAGAGAAAAAACCCGACCCATATAGTTCGCTGTCACTAAATAATTCTAAGTTTGATGATTATGTTGAGCTCATCTTTATTGTAGAGCTTTAAATATAAATAAACGTTAGAGAAAACCGAATTGGCAATTACTAATGGACACTCCAGAGACAATGGCAACAGTGGGCACACAAGACACAGGACGAAGACAAACAAAACCAAAAAAAGATGGGCAACGCGAACCCCACCAACAAACCACAGATGCAGCTAAGTCTCATACTTTTACCTCCACCCTGACACTGATAGTTAGGGTCGGTTATAAAACGAAACTTTGTGACAAAAGAGACGATTTCAATTTTCCCAATGTGAACTTTCCATTTATGTGTAGCAACATGGGTGTGTCAGATTATAATACGGAAAGTCTGATCGTAAATAATATTGGAAAACGTACTTGGAGTGTCACAACATTGTTGCAACATTCCAGTATCACAGGCATATTGGGCATGTATCAGTCACTTATTCTAGAGCTTGTACTTCTCATCATGATTTTTGTTAACAAGGAAGATACTTAAACAAATGGTTTCTCATTATTAAGTTAAAATCATCACTCCGAACGTTTTAACGTCATCATGACTTTGTTGATCGTTACGTAATATCTGTATCCGAAATGACCACGAATATGTTCCTCTAATTGTATTCACAATCCGTCCCTTCCTCATTCATGACTTATCACGGAATATTTAGCAAATGTAATATGACCGGGGTTACAAGTGGAACAGAAACTGCCTTACCTTCCGGAGCATCTTTCACCCCCGTGTTTTAGCGGCTTTCGCGCTGGCCAAGTTTTACTTTTCAGCATATTATTTTGTAGACCATTGTTTGACTTGTCCTTTTCCTTTTGATCATTGCATTGTCTGTCTGTCTTCGAATTACGGATTTTGATCAATTGTTTGGTATCCTCAGGCTTTTGTTAATATAAATATAGCAGTTAAACGTCGCAGTTTGTTTTCGCTGAATTCTGAAACCACGTGTACCTCAATTGACCTCTCACCTCTAGTATTAATGAGATCCCAGTGTTCTACTTGACAAAGCATAATCTCACCAGGAACAGGAAAATAATATATTATATGTTTTAGAAACGGTAGGCTGTAGTTGATTGAGGAGAACGAAACTAGAGCACAATTAACACGACGGGTGCCACTGGTTGAACAGTTGCTTCTTATCATTCCAAGGCAACGGATTTTTTTTTATTGTCGGATACGTGTTGCTCAATCTTAAGATTGACCTTACTTTTAATAAATTACATTATTTAGGAACTTTTCAAGCAATTATTCTGTAAATGAAAAAAGTTGAAGACTTGTTACCTTGAATGCGAAATACTCAAATAAATTCTGTTGTTTATGGAGGCACCTTTGGTAGCATTCACTTATATTGTTGTGATAGTACAAAGCAGCATTAATTTCATAACAACCTAAAATATCAAATATTATTATTCATATACAGAGGTAGGTATATTAACCCATCGTCTATACTAATTATTTGCTTTGCACGTTATATGTACGATTAATCACCAATACAAACCATTGATTTTATGCGTTGAACATGTTGTATCGTTGACATTATCGACGAACATTCGCCAATACATCCTTCCATCTATTCAGTTTTCGTCAAACCTACCAATAATGCTTTTTATTGGAGAATAAGAAATATAAATTATACATTTGCACGAATAACTATTGTAATATGTGTACTTGATGCCTGTCCTTTGAGAAGAACTGACTAATGAATTATTATTGTAAATAATATTGTTCAGACACTGATGTGAAAAGATATACTTAGTTCACAATATTGTTTGATTTAATAAACACGATTTCCATCTCAGATGATTTTTGTGTCGATTAACATTAACACGACGGATACCTCTAGTGTAGCAGGAACTGTATTGATCCTCAGCATCCAAATTCACTCCTGTTTATTAGTGGGGTTCGTGTTGCTCAATCTATTGTTGTCTGTGTAGTTTTTTTGTAGATCATTGACCACGGATATGTTCCACTTGTCGTAAACACTGCCCGGCCCTTTCCTCATTCATGACTTATCACCGGTTTGTAACTAGATTAACACGAAGGGTGTCACTAATAGAGCAGGAACTGCTTTCCCTTCCGGGGTTCACCTCGGTTTTCAGTGGGGTTCGTGTTACAAAATCTTTCGTTTTATATGTATGTTTTGTAGATCGTTGTTTGTCCTTTTGTCCTTTTTCTTTTTGCCATTGTGTTGTCTGTTCTTCTTCGATTTACGGCCTCTGATTACCACTTTGGTATCTTCAATCTTTTCTAATTACACTTACGTAAAACGCACAAAATGACTAATCTTTTTGAAATACTTATATGTGTATATTCCGATTTCATTGAGTATACCTTGAAATTCAATCCATTCTGACGGTCTTCGAACATTTCCAGTCCATAAAGTTTCAGCCCCTGATGGAATGTTGGTACAGCTAACAATGTTATCATCTATAGTGGCAAGCTGTCCAGATCTTGACGCACAGCATCTTTGAGCTTCAAACCATGTTACTTTTTCTTTTAAACAAAAAATTGTTTTTCAAAACAATGTGTTTTTTTATTTGAATTTTAATCTTGGCAATACAAACGTACATATCTAATTTAGTGTGCACAAAACGTGTCTGGAATAACTTTCATAATTCACGCTTTCACGCACATAATCAAAAGATGGAGTCTTTTGGACAAAGAAAAACCAAAGGGCCTGATCTATTTAATGTTAATATTTGTTGAATGGAGTTCTTTGAGTACTGATAACTACTTTAGTCGAAAGATGAGTTAACTTTCATAATTGGGTCATTTGTCACGATACAACTCTTATTCTACTACTCGGCTCTTTGATTTTGTGTAATATTCTCCAATTTAAATATACCACAAATACAGCAATGCCTGCTTCATAGGTTGACCTACATCTGTACATTGACAGTAAATAACGAAACCCTACATCCAAAGAGATTATTCAAAATTTCCCATTGTGAACTTTCAATTTTCATATAGCAACATTCCAACAACACCTACATATGAATTATATATCTCTCAGTTGATAGGATATTCCAGAGCTTCTGGTTCCTTGATAGAGAGTTACTGCTAACAAGGAAGTTACTGAAACAATGGTTCTTAGTTGTTAAGTAAAAGTTATCACTTCGAAAGCTTTACAAAGCTGGGTGCATACTCGCGCTGTATTGGTGATAGGCTTGTATGAGTTGTTAGGTATTCCAACTACCTAACTCATGGAGCCACCGGGGCCCTGTGTCTCTATAATCTAAATCTATCCCGGAATTCTCTATCATCGAAATCCAACTCAATATGCAGATACACTCTTTCTTTTTGCTGTCGTCTTGCCATATTTAACCAATGGTTAAATATTTATTCCGTCAAATTTGAGGGGTTAACTTTATCCACCGGATAAGGCATTTTATCCAGTGGATAAAATTTTAGCAACAAAAATTAACCGGTGGTTAAATTTATCCATTGGATAACTAGATTTAACCAGTGGATAACACTAACCAACGTTTTGAGCAACCCAGTCCGGACCATTAGCGTTAAAAGATGAAATAAAACATTATTACTTTACTGTAGCTGATGCATATTCCTGTATTATAAAAACTAATTTAAACAGTGATGGTCAATTATTCTATCAATATATACAAAATGAAACTCACACATAAAAAATTGCACCACGACATAATTTTTATAAGGTTGTAAATCCAGGTACTGGCTGTTACATGTACATAATTTTTATCTCTTAAGATTGAGAATGGAGTGGAGAATATTTTTCTCTGGCCATTTCTCAATGAAATAAATTTTCGGACTATTTGAAAACAAAATATATTGATACTGTTTCTCATCTGGGAGTTGCATGCTGTCTGTAAAATCTGCTAATGTTACTTGGTTGCGGCCATTCCATTTTACAAAATGATCAGTTTATACCAATAATACATACCCGTATTAACAGTTGTCAATGTTTCAGTACTGTGATGATTCTGTGTTCTATTAGACAATTGGTGTTTGTATTTCGTAACAGAACTAGAAAAGGTAGATTCTGCTATAGTATGTGGTATGGATAAATTGTAGATGCTCGTGGTTTGATTTTTACAGTCTCCTGAAGATATTACGGTGCTACTGTTAGCTGAAATAAATAATATTAATTGAATTCAGAAGTTAGCCCTTGTTTTTAGCATATTTTAATGTTTTCCATTGTTTTATTTCCGTTTTATCTTTACAGGAATGCATCTCAATAACCGGAACCGCATCGCTGGCGCAATGCCTAACGTGGTCTCCTCGAGTACGGTAGATCCTTTTCTCTACCCAACACCGAGTGTACAGTTCTTCGGACTCTACGACCGCATCGGTGGTGTAATGGTCCTCGTGGTTGCCTCGAGTGTGGTAGATGGTGGGTTCGAGGCCCGGTCGGGTCAAGCAAAAGACTATACAAATGGTATTTGCTGCTTCTTCGCTAAGCCCAGAGCAAAGAATCAGGTTAATATGTCAGAGTGAAGCGACATTTTTACCCACGGACTATCGATTCACTGAGCTAGCACTATTAAAATCCAACAAAACATATGTTGATCTAATACAAAGCGGACTTCATTATCATATCATCGAATGTAACGTGTTGTCGCCATGATGTAGCTGAAAAAATGATCTTCTGGCGTTAAGCAACACACTCATTCTTTTTCATAATCAGCCTTTCATTTATAGTTTGCGTTTCAAAAATATTTACATTGTCAATAAATATATATTTCGCTTGTATGCTACATTTATCCAGATTTGCTAAAATACCGTGCAGTCGAACCTGTATTAAGAGGACACCTTTGGGAAAAAGAAAATGTGGCCTTATAATACAGGTGACCTCTTAAAAGAGGTTCAATTCATATGAAATGTTATATGACCGAACAAGAAAAAGGTGACCTTCTAATACAGGTGTCTGCTTAATAAAGGTGACCACATAGGCAAGCTTGGCCGTATTTTGTCGCATAAACTTGCATTTTTTATACTGCAAAATTTTAAATCGACGGAACCATTATGACATAAACAGAAAGTGTTTATATGGAAGTCTTAGTTAAGTACTTCCCGGTCCTTTCCTCATTCACGACTTATCACCGGATTTGTAACTAGATTAACACGACGGGTGACACTAGTGGAGCAGGAACTGCTTACCCTTCCGGAGCACCTGAGCTCACCCCCAGTTTTTAATGGGGTTCGTGTTACTCGATCTTTAGTTTTATATGTATGTTTTGTAGATCGTTGTTTTTCCTTTTGTACTTTTTCTTTTGGCCATTGTGTTGTCTGTTCTTCTTCAATTTACGGAGTCTGATTACCTCTCTTTTGCATCTTCAAACTCTTCTTATATCCCTTATCATTAGATAAAATACCTGTTTTACAGAAAAAGCATCCGCCGTTTCATTACAGTTGGTATAATAAGGTCTGAAATGTATTCCATTGTTGAGACATTTGGCAATTACACAAGACGATATATCAGTCATATGCATATTGTCTGCTGAAATAGCAATACAAATAAAAGTGTCACAAAGTTTAAATATATTATGTATTTTAAATGTTCAAGATTATAGTGTTCTTTATAATAATGCTCTTCACCCAGTTATAAGTGAGGGTTGGCATTTTAATCACACGTAGAAATCACTTGCAGGACCGCATCATTTCATTAAGAGGGGAGGTTTAGGCCCATAAAACTAACCGGTTTAATCCCGACACTTTTATTGAAGTGCTTGTACCAAGCCAGGAAAGTGAGAGGTCATGTATTCGTGTGTTAGAGGTATCTATATTGCCTCTTTCTACGATTTTTCTATTTGAATTTGGAACTGTTCAGATAGTGTGGTATTTTTCCCTTCATTTTATTGTCCTACCTTTTGTCTTTTATTTGCTATTTCTGTGTTCTATTCTGACGATAAAATATAAATAGCACTAAAGCAAAGATTTTACGTATGTTTTGTATAGAAGACCACAAATATGCAACATACAAATACAATCCTCAAAATGTACAGGGTGTCTTCGTTTAAATAATCGTGCCTACGATCGCATGGGAGTTAGAGATATATCTAGCCATATAATCAAAAGTTGAGTGTTTGACTCGAACTCGAGACGATGTGAACACGATACAACTTTATGTGATGAAGTTTGTCAGTGACTTGCGACAGGTCGCTATTATTCTCTGGTACTCCGGTTGCAGTTTTTCAAACCAGCACAATATAGCTGAAATATTTTTGAGAGTGGTGATACACATAAAATCAACTAAAGCTTGTGGGTTGGATTTCCGTCTGCGTCTTAAAATGGGCTATCCTGTTGAGGCTCTTTGATTCCCTTGTTCCAAAAGACTTTTAAGTCGCTTGTCTGTCCAACCATTTGATTATGATGAAGGTGATTCCAGAATCAATATATTCACTAATGACAAACAATCATTACGGTACACGTACATTGTTTAGTTACAAGTCATTTGATCATACTTCTATATATGTCTTCTGATTTTAGCCCGTTTGATATATCTTATACACCTGTTTAAGTAAGTGACAACATTGCAATATATAAATGTATGGCTTTCAATGACTGTCATTAGGAATGGATAAACTGGGTTATGACCTTTCTTTTTGGTTGTATTCTATTTTATTAGAGTTATTATATAAAAGTAAAACGACAATTTGGATGTTTTACTGAAAATATGCTGCATGACGAGGGAAAAACCCGTGGAACAACACAAACATATATAATGTAGAGGAAGAAAACAGGTCTCACCCGATCTACAGCCCCGAAAATGTGTTAAAAATCGTATTTAGTCCGGATCTGCAAACGTATTTTATAATACAGGAAATTATTTTGTTGTCTTCTACAAAACAAAACAGTCAAGTTTTAAATATCTTTGAGTAGTTTCGGTATAATAAAACCTATGAGGTGATCATCAAGTTGTCAACCCTCGAGAAGTTGTCCCTTGGCCTAAAGCAATAACTGTATATTATTATATTTTAATCTATGTGATAGATTTTGATTGGATTAAATTAGTCATATGTGATAATAAAATAATTGAGATGTTTTGCCAAAATTTGCGCTGCCGGGAAACAACCCTATTGTTCCCGCCCGCCGAACAACCCTATTTTTTTTAGCCGAACAACCCAATTTTCCCCCAGAAGGGAGATAACCTATAAAACATTGGCAAAAATTTGCGCTGCCGGGAACAACCAAATTGTTCCCCGCCGAACAACCCAATTTTACCCCACAAGGGAGATAACCCATAAAACATTGGCAAAAATATAATAAAACAATTACGGCCCTCTGTGTAGGGAAACATCCAGATTTGTCAACTCTCGGGGG
>MJUT01049468.1:305260-323312 GCA_002080005.1 Gigantidas platifrons | reverse complement strand
AAAGGCTATGGTATTACAAACACTACGGACACATATCTGAATATTCAAAAAAATCCAGTTACTTGGTTGTGGCATTAACCCATCGACATGTTAGTGTTAATATATGGAATATCTTTGGTAGAATATCAAAACGGATCGGATTATCCCAATAGTATATATTACATAATATTTTATCTCACATTCTGACTATAACACATATTCTAATATGGCGTCCTTCAAACGCTTTGAGTCCAATCCCGGGGTAAAATTAATATATACCTACACCCATTGTAATTTATGACGTCATCGACAATTTATAACGATATTTTACCAATTTCTACATATTAGAATCGAAATAATTCATGGAAGCCATATGTATATATTGTTTTTGCCACGGGTAGGCCCTTTATGTCAGCTTTTTACCCCTCGCCAACGCTCGGGGTAAAACTTCGTGACATAAAGGGCCTACCCGTGGTAAAAACAATATATTCATATGGCTTCCATGAATTATTTCTTAAATATATTTCATTGAAACATGAATCATTATTGAGGGATAAACATCTTAAGAATTGAAATTAATTAAAATAGAACTTTCGAGAAAATTAAAATTAAAATACACATGTATATTTCTGAACATTGTTAAGTAGATATGGAATATTAATTTATCTATTCCAGATCGGGGTTGCACAAACCGTACTTAAATTAAATTTTCAATTAAAACTTAACTGACACTTAAATTTACTTGAAATCTACATAGAATTACTTTACACTTAAGGTTTAATTGAGACTGAAAGTTGATTGACGTTTGTACAACCCACTCCTGGTTTTCTTGCTCCCATAGATTTTAAAATTAATTTGCTTTCAAATATTTTGACTTTGAGAGTACCTGATAAGACGGTTATTCCAGAAACGTCGGCATTGTATTTTCTGAGTTTAAATAGTCAAATCATCTTTGTAAGTACTAATAGTGAAAAATCATGTCATATTCTTACTTGTTGTTTCGCTGACATCTGACCACAATCACAACACCAGTGACTTGATTTTGACCCCGCCCCCCCCAGCCCATCTTAAGTGTTAGTGTTTTCAGACACATTCTAAAGGACTGGGATTTCATCGTTCATTTCAACATATACGGTATGGTTTATGGCTATGGTGATTGACGCCACTTTCAACAATATTTCAGATATATCTTGGTGATCAGTCATATTGGTGGAGTGAACAGGAGTATCCGGCGAAAACCACCGACCTGCCGCAAGTCACTGACAAACTTATCACATAATGTTGTATCCAGTACATCTCGCCCTGAGTGGGATTCGAACTTACAACGTTTGTGGTGATAGGCGAGTGCATATGTAGTTGTAAATCCAAGTACCATACGATCATGACCACCCTCATTATTATGTGTTCTGTGTGTATTCAGTATATATTATTTGTATAACGTTGCATCACAATGAAAGATGCCTTGTTTTCTGTGTATAAGATAAGATAAGATAAGATAAGATATTTTATTTACCAATCATGGTCCCATTATGGGCAGAGTCATTGTAATACATTGAATGATTAACATACATAATAATGCACATGACAGACAACAACATGAACAATAAAGTCAAATAGCAGTTAATGCAAAAGAAATTCTACATTTATAAAATAATGGTCAACAGTGACCTGGAAAATAGTCCTAGATATACATGTATAGTTATTATATTACTATACATGTACATTATGTATGAACATCAATGACTGTGTTATTCGAGGAACATTATTGTGGTATATTAAATAATGATAATAATAACATGTTATATCTTTAGTTCCCACAAGATGGTTCGAGTTCAGATTTAGAATAATTAGTATAATAATGATAAAAGTACCAGTACAACAGTTCTCCTCGTGACTGATGCACATGTGCAACATTGAGTCGCGCATATGCAAAAGTCACCAAGGGACAGTGCTTATATGAGCTGTTATACTTGTAAAAAAGATGTAATTTTTTTTTTATAATAAATACAAAACCATATTTGCACTATAATGAGCATGCAGTTCTCCTTGTGGCCAATGCATATATGTGAGAATGATGTCATCTATATGCAAAGGTCACCAAGGGACGGTGTTTATAAGAACTGTTATGTAATATAAAGAATAATAAATAAATAAATAATAAATAAAAAAAAATAAGAAAAAATAAAATAAAAAAATAAATAAAAAATAAATAATAATAATAATTACCACAGCCACAAAAGTGAAAATATTAATAATAGTTCAATGATACTCATGTTCATTGGTAGCATTATATTATTCAACTAGGCATTAACTAAATAAATATCCTTAAACCTGTAGAGATGCAGATAGCTGTTGATCATGGACATAGTTTTCCATGTAGTTTGATGAAACTACAGACTTCATACAAAATGTCTATATTCTCATTATTCATTAGCCATATGAATTTGTTCTTTTTGTCAAGATTATTAAAATTACCACAGTTTTCATTTATGACACTTAAAATATTAATTCTCTCAGTTTTCAGTTTATTGCATGAAAGTAAAAAATGGATCTCATCCTCTATTTCCCCCGAGTTACATCTAGTACATACTCTATCTTCCCAAGGGATGCCCCGGTATCGCCCTTTTTCGATACTAAGTTGGTGTGCTGATAAGCGTAAACGAGTCAAATGTCGTCTTTGGTCAAAGTTTTTGATAATATTCAGATATTTTTCACAACCGAAATGGGACTTAAATGTGACATAACATGACAGTTTTCCATCAGAATGGTTATCTAGTAATATTTTCCATTCTTGATGAAAATATAATTTTAGCACTTTATCAGTTATTTTATTTTCATTAATATTATTGGTCAAGGAAGACTTAATTTTCAAAATTATTTTATCAATAGAGATATGCCAGGACAACTTATTCATATTTTTCAGGTTTTTTGTTTCCTCAAAGGTTTCATGTAATAAGGGAAACATAGTTTCACACTTTTGCAGTCTATCATTATATTTTATCATTGATTTAATAATATTGAAATATAGGGGAAATCTGCCTAATTCAGATAATGCAGCAATATTGGTTGTTTTTGAATGGACACCCAATATGAATTTGCAAAATTTCAGGTGAAGTTTCTCTGCTAGAAGCTTATCATATATTTTGTCTAATGGGTCAATTCCATTCCTAAATTTTGAAGAGAAAGGGTTGAACATGCCCCAAACTTCACATCCATATAAAAGTATTGTTTTTATGGTATGGTCAATTACATGTAGAGAAGTTTTAACTGGGGGGTGTAATGACAAACAATCTTTTGAGAGTTTAAAATAAGCCTTCAATGCTTTTTTGTATAATTCACTCTGTGCATCAGAGAATGACCCAGATGCACAGAAGTAAATTCCCAAATATTTGTATTTATTCACACATTCAAGTGAGTTATCATTAAACATAAAGTTATGACTGATGAGTCTACCTGCTTTGCTGAAAATCAAGATTTTGGTTTTATTTATATTGACATCCAAGCACCAATCTTGACAATATGTATTCAAGATGTCTATTTTATTCTGTAAACCTGTGGATGTTGTAGATAGTAAAATCACATCATCAGCATACATTAAACAATGTAACGATCGATTATTAAGAACGACAGGATCTGAAGAATTTTTCAAATAATCTACCAAATTGTTGATGAAAATTTTAAAAAGATAAGGTTTAGGTTGTCACCTTGTTTGACACCTAACAATGTGGGAAAGCTATCTGTAAGTTTGGTATTTATTTTAATACAAGATTTACTTACTGCATACATGCTTTTAATAATATTATAAAATCGTGTGCCGACTCCAATTTCTAATAGTTTTAATTTAATTCCACAATGTATAACTTTGTCAAATGCTTTCTGAAAATCAACAAAGCAGGCATATACTCTTCCAGATGCATTATTGCAATATTTGTCTATTAAAAACTGATATAACAATGAAAGATGCCTTGTTTTCTGTGTATATAAAAACTGATATAACTGTACCTTCATTATAGTGAGGTGGTATAGCAGCACTGTAATTATCAAATAACGACTGTAAAACTTTATCCCTGCAAAGGTCAATAATTAGATTGTAATCATCTGCTCTAGTGTGAAGAGAATTTTCATTTCTTTTTATTTTCATATTTTGCGTTACGATTTTCTACATTTACCTTCAATCTTCCAATTAGTATATTTAGCATATTTTTTTTCATACGTTCCTAATTATTCAGCTGGTCTTTAATATTATGAAAATGCATTTCTGGCAGTTTCTGCTAGATTCATTTAGTTCCTTGATTTGCCACATATACATACAAAATTAATTAAGTCTTTGTTAATACACAAATACATTAAGTACAATTTAATTAACTGTGTTTTCTAGAACGTGGAAAAATTAAATATATTATGATATTATCAAGTGTTGATATATGTATTAATTAACCACAGTGAGAGAGCGTCTCAATTTTAACATTGATACATTAATATTGTAGGAATGTAAAATGTAGAGAGAATCCGGAAAACCAATATCGGCTGGATCAAACCCGGTCAATTCGAGAAGAAAATCCGTATTGGCCGAGTTGTACTATCTGGTATCTTCAAACTCTTATTAATTAATAATAGTTATTATTAGTCATCGAATGTCTGCTGTGAATGTCCCTTTAACTTATAACATTTACGGTTTCTATATTCACCGGAAACATTGGCGGCAGACGACATATTATACACGTGAACTCGCCTGGAATCTATATATGTGTTATCATCAAAATTATCTTCATTAGTACTTTTAGGAATTGTTATTCAAAATTAATTTGGAAATTATGTCATTATTCATGTATGTCTACAAAATATATCCTTTAGATAAAAATAGGGAACATTTATTGTTTGAATCTCTACAAACCAAATTAGCATGATAAATTTCTGCCACCACTTTTTGTGTTTTTAATATTGTTTTACATGCAACACTAGATCTCCTCTATATTATGTTTTTGACTGTTCGGGTTAGAGGTTATAGTGTTTAACGTCACTTTCAATATTATATGACTAAATTGATGAACAATGTTATATTACACCAAATAATACATATTACCGGCTTCGGTCAATATAATTTTACAGGTCGATAAAAACTCATATTCACTTCTATAAAAGTCTGTAATTGTATAATATTACATGAAATAAATAGACACAAGATAAAATATAAATGATAGCAATAATTAAGAAAAGGACTATAAAACAGTTGGAATCAAAAAGTATTTTTGATGTTCCATGTTAGTAAAAGCATGTCAACCAATATGACATAACTGACTGACAAAGGACACACAACTGAATCATCTACGTATATTCCTCTATTCCTGTCAGAGCTAGTGTTTACAATTTTCTTTTATAAAAATGTCTCCATCCTGTCTGGATCTACCATTCGAGTAATCTAATAACCATATGAATTATATATAATGCACGATATAGTCTACTGAAGTTTTCCTTTTCATGGAATTTAAAGACTTTATTTAATATTTAATTAGCTATTGTATGCATATTGTCAGGCACATTAGTTATTTATAACTATTGTCAGGTGTATTCCAAGAATTAGAAGTTTTATATTTGCCGCCACGATGTAACTGAAATATTGTTGAAAGTGATGTTAAACACCATAAGCCTAGCCCACACTTATACTGATATCTTTTCACGTCTTATAGTTGATGGACAATACAGTATGTGTTAGTCGCTAACACCTCATTAAACAATAGTTGTAAATCAAAGTAAACGAAGTTTTCCACCGAGAAAAAAAAATTGTCACCAAAAGATGACCGTACCGTGGTAAAATCGTCACGAAACTACAAACCGAATTATGTCAATAGTGGGACAAGAACTGCTAACTCTTCCGGAGAACCTTCGTGTTCCTCAATATTTAATTTTGCAGAACATTGATTGTCTCATTACTTTCCCCATTGTGTTGTCTGTCCTTCTGATTGCCCCTTTGGTATTTTCAAATTTTTCTTATTTTTGTTTTTTTGATAATAACCAGGTTCCTTTGTGACCAGGTCTTTCTACAATAATATGACTTACAAATAAGGGCTTTCATATTGACTTCTTTAAAAGGAGAATTTGTGTCATCTTGAATATTACAAGATAAATGCGAAATGACATCATAAAAATAATAAAATGCTTACCTGTAATATATATTCAGAGTAAGTACAGTAGGCAACACTATGACACTGACGCTAACCACGTTGTACA
Organism: Gigantidas platifrons; assembly: GCA_002080005.1. Classification (NCBI taxonomy): domain Eukaryota; kingdom Metazoa; phylum Mollusca; class Bivalvia; order Mytilida; family Modiolidae; genus Gigantidas; species Gigantidas platifrons. The sequence continues at coordinate 317,105 of MJUT01049468.1, read as the reverse complement.
CTTTGTACATCATTGTACAGCCTCTCCCAATGTTAAACCCTGTAATGATAAAATGAAGAAAAGAATAAAATAAACAAAAATAACTCACTGTCGGAACAAAATTTTAAATATTTTAATGAATAAATAATAAAAATATCAAACATATTCAATGGTTCCGGTTATTGGCGGCGTGCATCTTCAGTTTGTCAAATCTGTCATGACTACCAGACTGATGTATTGTGATAAAACGAACTGACTGGTATAAGCCCATGCGCTCTAGTATATATCTGGCCACTGTAATATATAAGGTGGGTATTGGGCTCAAACCCACGTCAATACTGCTAGGTTTGTGGTCAAAAGTCAACGGCCTTAGCCCTCTGTTACTCCAAAGACTCCATGAATGGTGACATGAAGAATGTGCGTGCATAAGAAATGTTTGGAGATATCAAAGGGGTAATATGAATCCGTAAATCCTAGAAGGGCAGATATTACAATGATTAAAAAAAAGAAGGACAAACAACCATCTACTTAGAAACGCCACTAAAACCGGGGATGAACCCAGGTGCTCCGGAAGGGTAGGAAGGTTCTGCTCCACAAATGGCACTCGTCTTGTTACTTTAGCTAAAAATAACATAGTAACTTCTTTAATGGAAGGTTATTTTACTTCAATTTGATTGACTAACGTCATAGCAACTGCTTTAGACTAAATATTATATTGCAGTAAATTCATCTACATGTACTGCCTATATAAAGATATAATATACAATGCAAAGGAAAACATAATAGACACTGGTCGAACACAGACAGTGCTGTATGCATCCAACTGAAAATTCCTGCCTTTTTTGTGTGCAAATTTAACAATTTTGTGCAAACATCACTTTGCAGTATAAACACAATTGTCGGGAAATATAAGAATTATTTGCATTCGCTCGAAAGAAGAATGTAAACCTCGCCAGAGTCTCACAGCCCAGATGAATACAAGATTTAGACATTTGACACAATGCAAAAGTGCCCGACACAGGCATAATTGCATTATATAAAATTTGAAAAATAACCCAGTATGTTAGGGTCATATAATAATACCATTAATAATGCTTTATTTCAGTTGATACAAGATTCGTCTCAGTGAATACTACTTCTTTGGTATATAAATTCTTATATTAACTCGCGATCACCAAAATTAATTTGCATAATGTCTGCAATAAAGCAGGAACTTGGAAAAGTTAAACAAAAGACGCTGCGAATTTCATTTATGTGATTTTATTAGTATTAAGGGTGTAGACCTGGGGTATCGGAGATAACTCTAGTTTCAGTGTCTTCTCAAATATATGATCTGTGCGTTTGAAAATTCCACCGCAATTTCTAGCTTCTTGATGATAAAGATTGTTTACATTGGATTTGGCCAGTTAAAAAATATGACTCCTTTTCCTTTTACCTTTCCATAGCTGTACATGTGCTCCTTGTATTTTAATATCTTATTGCTGTTTATGCCAGTGTCAGGCAGTGTGTTATACCCATATACCCACAAAATATCATTGAAATATATCTTTCCAGAAAAAATGTTCATCGAAATATGTTGTCAAAAATGCCAGAAATGTAACACAATTTGTGTGACAACCTTTTTCTATTGAATTTCAATGGTTTGTAAAAAAAAACAAAAATTAAATATATTCATCAGAATCTTAGATATTATGAAACTATAGAGCAAATTATACGGTAGTAAAAAATAGAAAACTGTTTGGGAAAAAAAATTGTAATATTATCTGATCCTCTCTTATACCGCGTCCCCTTCTCCTAAGACAAATAAAGAATAATCAGAATCAAACGAATACAACTGGAGGACAGAATTTAAAGATATTTAACAATGCAGCTGGGTGGCGGTATGTGTGTTTTTGTGTTTTTTTTATAATGAATTAATCAAGTATAGTCACCCTCAAACCATCCCTTCCCCTCCCCAGCCGACCTGAAAATAAAAAAAGACAAATGCAGTCATTTGGTAATTTGGACATCCACTGTGTCAATTATAAGAATTCAAAAGTTGTTTGTTATTGGTAACTACTTATTTTTTTATCTCACAAACAAAGAAACTAGCAAAAGATGGGTGTGTGGTAACTTTCCTCGACAATTTCATTTTTTTTCTGGGTGCCATGAAAAACATAAATTTAAATATTTTTAAAATCGTTCGGTAAGAGTTTGCATAATTTGGTGCAATGATGTCTATATGTCTATTCTTCAGTGTGACATTTTTTGGTGGAAATTAATTCAAAGTAATTTTGTTTATCCGATTTTTAATACCAAGGTAGTCCTCAGGGCATCTCCCTTTTTTTGCAGTTTCCACTGTTTTGCACGTGATTATCTCCAAACAGGATATTCAGATATGATAGATATTTCATATTTATTCAACAACAACACTCTCAAGTGTATTTAAGCCAAAATATTCCATTTCAATAAGAAATAAATGTGCATATCTATTAGAATCTTCCGAAACTAGTATTACCTACTGGCGTCCAGAATACCCCCAAAATTGCTATATTTAGGATGTGCTATGGAGAAAACGGCACGGTGAAAATTTTTGAAACTTTGGCAGATAATGTATTTAGACATAACTATTCCATGATGCAAATTAAAAAAACATTTATTGATGGGAAAATTTTAGGGTAACCCAGATCTACACCCTTAGGTTTAAAAGTTGTATACTTATGTCTGACATAACATCCAGACAATCAATAACATATGAAACGCGGAAATTACGATCCTATTTGACCTCTTATACTTCCGATGTGCTGTTCAAATGCTTCTTCCTATATTTGTTCATCGATTTGAGGCGGTTATTAATACTTTTTACAACGTGATGTTGACACTAATATGACTTCTTTTCACTGAATTAACCGCAAATGACAATTTAAACATCACGTATATAGAAACATGAACTAAACAGTAAATATACAACGTAGTTTGAGCTTTGAAATTACGTTGCAAAACATAGAACTATTTTATCAACGTAGTTTCAACTTTGAAATTACGCTACAAAGCGTAGCACTATTTTATCAGCGTAGTTTCAACTTTGAAATTACGTTACAAAGCGTAGCACTATTTTATCAACATAGTTTCAACTTTGAAATTACGTTGCAAAGCGTAGCACTATTTTATAAGCGTTGTTTCAACTTTGAAATTACGCTACAAAGCGTAGCACTATTTTATCAACGTAGTTTCAACTTTGAAATTACGTTACAAAAAGCGTAGTCCTATTTTATCAACGTAGTTTCAACTTTGAAATTACGCTGCAAAGCGTAGCAGCATGATATCAATGTTGAAATAAAGTTCCGTGTCTGTTTGGTATATTCTCCGGTGTTGGGTATAAATAAATGTTAAAGAATACCAGAGGGGCAATCAAAAATGGATAATTCAAAGAAACTGGCAACTAAGGGTACATGATAGGATGAAAAACAAAACAAAAACACAACACAACATGTGTTGGACACCACTCTACACAAACAAACATAAATACTGTAAATAAGACATGGGCCCTCATAAAGGTGTCCACCACAAACCCAACCAAGTGAATTCAAGTGCTCGCGAAGGGTAAGCAGTTCCTAAAACTACTGAAAAGTCCTTAATTGGTTCAGTGGGAAGATTCAAATTCACAACACATCTTATGAACGATGTGTAAATTATTTGGAAACACCACGCTCTATTACGCTATGGACAGTAGCAGAACATACTGATCAAAAGTTTGTTATGAGTAGGAACATTTATTATATAGATAGGTGTGAATTATGGAGATTTATCCGTGAATAAATTCCGATATTTCACATGTGAAATATCAGTTTTTTTCCTGCCAGAACTACTTTTAGACAACTTTAAGTGTAGTGGTTACGTCCCTTGTTGTGTTACGGTGAATACACACATGATTGTAAACTGAAACAATTAAACAAATGAAAAAGTTTTAGTACGTTTATCAATTATTTTAATTGAATCATTTTATTGATACATTAAAATCAAACACTTGCTTATTCTAAATCGAATCATTTCATTAGCATAACACAACAGATTTAAATATAAACAAACAACGGCAATGTTAAAAGTGCATTGTAGATTGTCAGTTTCCTAATTCCTTTCACCACCCGTTTTCAATGAAAAATCGTCTGCTTTGAACAATCTTAAAATAAAAAAAAAACAAACAAAACAAAATGTCTGATCATTTTGACGCATATACGGCAGCTGTAGTCTCCAAATTGTTTTTAGAAGAAAATGATTTTGACTTGGAGATTTCAGAACGTTTCATTTGAGGACATCGATTCATTCCTTAGTTCGAATTATGTTACACACGAAATACACACGACTCGAACAATAATAACACATCGTGCCTGGTTCCTCAGATAAATCGGACTGACATTAGTCACAATTGCAATGAATTTATTTCTCCATAGCAACTTTACAAATCCGCCCATATTCAAATAAAATTCAGAAACTCGTCCTTCATTTAAATATCCAATTTTTTTCATCGAAGCGACAACACTTGACTTGTTTGAATGTGCGGACATATTGATTACACACTATTATTGCTCGTAGATTCATACGCGTGGAATGAAATATACAAATTAAATAAAATAATATAAAAGAAATTTTGGAAGTCTATATAATAAACAGTATAACTAATCATAGATTTTGAATATCAAAATAAGACCACTCGTGACCGAATATGCATTAAGGATTAAACTCGTGGACGGAACAAGTTCCGCCCACTCGTTGAAATCCTTATGCGTACTTCGGTCTCTCGTGGTCTTATTTTGATATTCAAAATCTACGATTAGTTATACTATATTTATTGACCCTATGAAATATTTTACATCTTCCTTGCTTGTGGTAAATCACGCGTCCATAAGTTACCTCGTTTTACTTACACGATGTATTGTGATAATCCTCTTCATTTTATTCATGTTTAATTGAGGGTCCAGTTGGATGAGTTATTAGTGTTTATAATTAATTGTAACAATTTAGGTATATACAGAGGCCAACAAATATACAATTACCGGTAATCTAGTTTGTTTTTAGTTGTATAACACATTTAGCATTATTATCTGACTATAAATATTTCTTTTATCTGATTGGCTAAAAGCATGAAATTTTTTCATCAACTGAAATAAAAAGTCATTAATTGTTTTATTATATGATCAAATCTTAAATATACAACTTTTGTAATGTCAGTTTTTGCCTGTGCCATGGATATTAGCTTTGTGTTAGGTGTTAGATTCGTTTATTACATGACTGTAATTTAGCTTGCATATGATTGGCTTAAAACTGATTAAGAGGTTTTGAGTACCTGCGATATCACCATCTCGGCTAAAAATTGGTCATGGCAAGTGTCCGGAAAGTGATATCAACCTCACAGGGCATAGAAATAGATGGGGGAAAACCGGACTTTTTATGCTATCCTATCAAATTTGTTCTTTCGTTGTTCAATAACCAATGAAATTGCGTTTAGCATTTGTTTTTCGGCTGAATCATAAACAAACGCTCCAAAATTGCGATATTTTATTGGTATGACGATGAAGTTGTAAGTTGACAACAATGAACATTTTCATGAAATAAAACAATCAGATTGGAATCGTATATTAACCTGACCTAAAGAGATGTTAGTGCGCTGCCAAGTGTTGACTGAATTAATCCACGCTGCATATATTTTGGCTCTGTGCCAGGTACGAGAAATGATTATAAAAATTGTTCAACAGCAGCTGCTAAGCCTTATCCAAGGAAATTGAAGTAATATCACCTAAATTATTTAACAATCATATTAAGTACCGTTTGTTTCCCCCATTTTATACATACATTGACATTGTAATAGTATACACGTGAGGTTTAAATTTAGGACACAATTACTTTCACTATGTGTTCTCATTATTCCATTATCATATTGTCGTACATCGAATGTCATAAATAATATATCATCATTTTTGATAACCAGATGAAAAGTGTCACTAATTGGAAATATTGGGTTATTTTACTTCCGTTAATTGTTTCATCTGTTTTTCATTGTAAAGATCAAATGGAATAAACATAGGCAATGGAACTTCGTGCTATATCTAATAATTTTAATGGTATATATATATATATATATATATTATATATGTAAACGTCTAAAGTGGTTTGTAAAACAACACCAAGTACACAAAACAAAGTGATAAAGAATTAAACACTTCGTTGAATGACAAACTTTTCGTCCCACCGAGGGACTTTATCAATGTCTATTTAAATAATATTTAGAACCAATATGGCGTCTTAATTTCAAAAAAAAGTTTTTGACGGTCCATGTACGGGACAAAAGAACCAGAAATTGCACATATGAAATTACATACATAAAAGAATTGAAATCCTACATATAAATTAATGAAAGTACAATAACAATAATATAAATACACAATCGGGCTACTCATTTAAATAAATGTTAAATTAGAAATAAAAATAAAAAAAGAAAATGAGACATTATTGGTAAATGTATCAAATAGAACTATAAAAAATATTTTTGAAAACGGTATGATACCCAAACTCAATCACAATAACGGCCCACCAAAGTGTGGAATATATACTATGGGCCGATTGAGCAAACTGCATGTTCTAATAGGACTGTAAGAGACCAACAAAAATAGGAGTCAAGAAAGGATATTATTTTTTCTCATTGATTCCATTCCGTGACAAGGTCTTAAGTTTTCTAATCCAGAAGCTTTCCCTTTCCTGTCTGCTTTTATCATCCCACTTGGGGTTATGGTCAATTATGGTGACCTTCAGTATGCCGAAAGAATCATGGTGGCCCGTCGATCTGAGATGTCTGCTGAGTGGAAGGTCAGGTTTGCAATTTGCATCACTTCTATGGCCATTCAGGCGTTTACTAAGTTGTTGTTTAGTTTCTCCGATGTATTGAAGGCCACAAATTGCACATTCCAGGAGGTAGATAATAGTTTCTGTCTTGCAGTTGGCATTGCAGTATATGATGAATTCTTCTCCTGTATGTGTGCTGCTGAATTTTTGTGTGCATTGGATGTTTTTACACGTCATACATTGTCTCGAATCACTTTTTTGACACTGACTATTGTAGGCAGATCGAGGGGAGACGTCAGCTCTCACCAAGATATCTTTCAAACTTTTGGGTTTCCTGAAAGCCAAGACGGGTGGTTCTTTGAAGATTTTGCACAATTCTGGGTGTTTTTGTATGGTTGTCCAGTGCTCACGAACGATGTTGGATAAATTACTGAGCGCAGGATGGTATGTGATGACAAATGGCACTCTGTTGTTCGCGTTCTTTTCTTTATATTGGATGAGGTCTTTTCTGTCAATACCACTTGCTTTGTTAAAACAATGGTTAATGCTCGCATTGTTGTAACCCCTCTTTTTCAGATGGCATTTCAGTTCCCCAAGCCGTTTTTTGGTAGTTTGTTCATTGGAACAGATGCGTTTTATTCGGAGAGCTTGGCTGTATGGAATACTTTTGCTGCAATGCTTAGGATGACAACTCTGTGGGGATAGGTACTGATGTTTATCTGTCGGTTTGTTGTATATGTCAGTTGACATAATACCATTTTCACAGGTGGTGTAAGTATCCAGAAAGGAGATTTTATTTCTAGATGTTTCATGGGTGAATTTTATAGTGGGGTGAACATTGTTGGTATAGTCAAAGAAACGATTGAGGGTTTCTTCCGACTCGGTCCACTTCATGTCAACGTCGTCTATGAAACGAAACCAGGAAAGTGGCTTGTGAGGTGCAGATTGTATGATTAGTTTTTTCAAGCACTGGACAACCATACAAAAACACCCAGAATTGTGCAAAATCTTCAAAGAACCACCCGTCTTGGCTTTCAGGAAATCCAAAAGTTTGAAAGATATCTTGGTGAGAGCTGACGTCTCCCCTCGATCTGCCTACAATGGTCAGTGTCAAAAATGTGATTGAGACGATGTATGACGTGCAAAAACATCCAATGCACACAAAAATTCAGCAGCACACATACAGGAGAAGAATTCATCATATACTGCAATGCCAACTGCAAGACAGAAATTATTATCTACCTCCTGGAATGTGCAATTTGTGGCCTTCAATACATCGGAGAAACTAAACAACAACTTAGTAAACGCCTGAATGGCCATAGAAGTAATGCAAATCGCAAACCTGACCTTCCACTCAGCAGACATCTCAGATCGACGGGCCACCATGATTCGTTCGACAAACTGAAGGTCACCATAATTGACCATAACCCCAAGTGGGATGATAAAAGCAGACAGGAAAGGGAAAGCTTCTGGATTAGAAAACTTAAGACCTTGTCACCGAATGGAATCAATGAGAAAAATAATATCCTTTCTTGACTCCTATTTTTGTTGGTCTCTTCCATTCCTATTAGAACATGCAGTTTGCTCAATCGGCCCATAGTATATATTCCACACTTTGGTGGGCCGTTATTGTGATTGAGTTTGGGTATCATACCGTTTTCAAAAATATTTTTGACAAATAATATTTTTGACAGTTCTATTTGATGCATTTTTTTAATTTTTATTTCTAATTTAACATTTATTTAAATGAGTAGCCCGATTGTGTATTTATATTATTGTTATTGTACTTTCATTAATTTATATGTAGGATTTCAATTCTTTTATGTATGTAATTTCATATGTGCAATGTCTGGTTCTTTTGTCCCGTATTTTGTCATTCAACGAAGTGTTTAATTCTTTATCACTTTGTTTTGTGTACTTGGTGTTGTTTTACAAACCATTTTAGACGTTTATAAATTTTATTTTACTTGTATAGTATCGTTATACCGTAGCGATCCAACACCCAGTAAGATTGATCGTTGACTGGTTTTTCAGACGTTATATATAATATACACTTAATGATGATTACTAAATCATTTTTTTAATTGTGATTCAACAATACATGTTAACGAAAACAAATAATTACGTTCATTTCATCAACAGACGATGCTAGACTTCTAGTCCATACATGAATCGCATTGGCGGTGTAATTATTAATAGGCTTACCTCATATGCGGTAGATCGTAGGTTCGAGTCCCGGTCGGGCCAAACTTGTTGCTTTACCACTAAACACGCACGCAATATATGGAGAAAGAGCAAAGGCTGGTCGGCTCCGAATCAAGATGTGTCCGAGTAGAGCCACGTATCTAACCACGGAAATGGTGTTACAGTGAGCTATCACTATGCAAATTAAGACAATTGTGTTGGTCTAGCTAGTACAAAGCGGATATCATCATCATTCCATCGACAAATAACTTGTTCTCGCCATGTCTTAGATGAAAAAAATGCTTTCGTGGAGTTAATTCAACAACAATCACACATTCACTCATTCCTTGTCCGTATGATATATCTGAGTATGCCTGACATATATCAACACAGTGAAAACACACATGTACAATTTGAACGAAACAAGTATTTAGGACTGTTGATGGTAACTATATTGTTCAAGATAGATCAGTTGATATACAATTAATCTGTCACCCACGGCTGTCAGATTAATATCTAATCTAACAAATGAATAAGAAATCTAATTTGATAGAGAATGCTCCCAACTTTACGGTATTCAGCGAAATAATATGCGGAACAAATAAATGTAATATCTGACACAATGTCAGTGCAAATTTTATATAATAATTCAGATTGAAGAAGCGATTAATAACATGACTTATTTTCCTCCCTTAATCATAAATATTATATTACATTGAGATTATTTTACAAACCGTTTTATTCAATACCTTTTAAAGGTCCCGTGCATATTTACAAACAAGAAGACAATCATTAAGGGCTTGCTGTTTAATTGATTCATACCGCACAACCACCACACACACACACGGGGTCGTTGTGGTCGTGATCGTATGGTAGTTGGATTTACAACTACAATGTATCTGTGCACACAGCGCCTAACACCACGAAAGTTTTGAGTTCGAACCCCGTTCATGGCGAACTGTGCTCTATACAACATTATGTGATAAAGTTTGTCAGTAACTTGTGGCAGGTCGGTAGTTTTCTCCGGCTACTCCGGTTTCCTCCACCAATAAAACTGACCGTCACGATATAACTGAAATATTGTTGTAAGTGGCGTTAAACACCATAAACCTCAACCTAAAAAAGCACATAGAGAGGAATACTTGATTCTATATATGTATATCCCAGGAGTTACCCCCTGTTCTTGGACGACTGTACGGGAATGACAACATGTTAAAACATCCAATTTACAAAGCAAGACGTGTGGTCCAATATTATTGAGAACGTCAACATGTTTCTACTTAAGCGATTTTAAATGTTGAGAGATTTAGACATATCCCATGAGAACTACATCTTAGTATCGAAGATGATATATTCAATATTAAAAAACGTCAACATGTTTCTACTTTAAACGACTTTAAATGTTGAGAATGTTTATTACGATTTAGACATATCCCATGAGAGCTACATCTTTGTTTCGAAGATGATATATTCATGATATCGATGGATGAAAGTCGAGAGATGTTTTCATGTCCCGTGATTTAGTCGTTAACGTCGAGTTGTTTTTAATTTTCAGTCTATTTTAACTTATATTATTTGCGTGATGGTACAAATTGTCTCTTACATTTTTTTACTTTTCTAGATGTTCCCCTGATAAAAGGTTATAATATGTTTTTCCTCGTTTCAATAAATGTTGATGAATAATACGTAATCGTTATCATTAAACACGTATACATATTATTTTGTTCCAGATTTTATTAACTCCTACAGATGTTCTGGTATCCTGTATTATAAAGGACGTCCGTTTTAACTGACATTCCTAACTGGTGCATATGCTCTGTGGTCATTTTTGTAATACATTTTTGTCTGTCATTCACTGCAGGTACATCATATTCTAGCGTCCGTTTTGTAAAGGACGGTCGATATTACCAACATTTCAAACTGGTGAAGATATTCTGGCGTCCTTTTATAGCAACAAAAAAAAAACAAAAAAAACCCAACAACATCCGGCTTCTCCGACATTCTTAACTATAAAAGAGGATGTCATTTTTGTAAAGAACGTCATATTTCTTTAAAGGTAATTCAGTACTGTGTGACAGATGTTCTGGCTTTTTGCAACGAACGCTCGAGTTTTCTGATTTTATATCATATCTTCCGATGATTGTTTTTGCAAAAATATTCGGTTTTGCCTACGCTTCCAATTGATGCAGTAAACTGGTCTCCGTTTATCATTTAAAGGCATATTATCTACGATTTTTTTGAAAATTATTAACTGTCCATAAATGATTTGTTTAAGCTATCATTAAACAGTTATGCTGCAAAATATACAATTGGTGTTCTTTTTTTTGACAAAAAGACGCAAAACTATCGTTATCGGAATTATTGTCCAGGATGACAACAAATTCAAAGTAACAGTAACAGCGCCACCTATAAAAACGGAAGTTTGGAATTCTCGGGGGTTTAACTTTGAGGTAAAGGAAATACTGTTAAGATTCAAACACTTCATGATAGTCACGCTCGTTTAATGTTGTTTGAATCTTAACGTTTCGTAGCGTATTCGCCAACAATTCGGTGTTTAATCTTCATTTTGTGAAGGTCAGTACGGAAAACAACAATAATTTTGGGTATGAAAAAATACAAATGTGGTAGACAATATACCTTTAACCATGTTCTATTTGCATGTAATTAAAACATTCATACCAAATTCATCATTTTAGTAACTCGAATCCTATAAAAACAGAGGGTGAATGCGGGTGTTAATTGTGTTTTACGCTAGTGACATCCATTGTGTTAATGTTATAAGACATGAACATCACATGTTATGACAATTGTGTCGGACACCAGTATACGCAAATAAATACAAGTAATAATAAAACCATCCTACAAA
>MJUT01049468.1:289744-304604 GCA_002080005.1 Gigantidas platifrons | reverse complement strand
CTACGACCTAATGCTCATGTATTTATCAGATATATTGAATATTGCAGCTTGGTTTGTTATGCATTATCCAATACCAATATGTTGTTTAATTGGTATCAGTCTGACAGGAATTTAAACAATACTTTACACTTTAAGGTCGAGGTAAACCAGGGACATCAATGTAGGACGAGGTCAAGCAGGAACATGGTCATCGTTTTCTGACAGAGTATATCATACCAATGTCAAAACGTTGACAAATTAATTTTTTCAACTGTTTTTTATTATTGTTTTCATGCATCTAATTTTGGGTGTAAATCCATATTTAGGAGATGATAATAAACGTTTAGTGTTTTTAATACCAACTAGATATCCAGGAGATGGAATCCATCTCTGTGGGCCCCGCCATAAATAACTTGTGGTAGACAAATTTGTAAGGACAGACTGATGTTAACCTCGGTAATAAAACACTTTTGGAGATAATTGATTCATTTGAAAAGCATAAAGTTCAAGATCAAAGGTCACCAACAATGGTACGCAACACATCATCCGGAGGTGGTCTATCTACATGCCAAATATGGAAAGCCTATCTTGAACGACAAAACAGTTACAGCCCGGACACGATTTGTTATGGACGCACGGACCAGTTTGACCTTGAGGTCAAAGTTCAAGGTCAAAAGTTACCAACAATGGTATGCGACACATCGTCTGGAGGTGGTCTACCTACATGCCAAATATGCAAAGCATGTCCTGAACGACAAAAAAGTTACAGCCCGGACACGATTTGTTACAGACGCACGAACGGACGGACAGACTGATCACTATAGGGTGTCCGCAACTTTGTGGCGGGGCCCTAATAATTGTTTTTCACGAGTATCGTCGTCACACTTGGATGTGCGCAAATAATAAAGTTATTTGTTTGATATCAAAATATCATCGCTATTGTTTTAAAGGTTACCGGTAAATTATGGGACAGATCTGTCTAATAGGTCAAATTGTGTGAAACATCTGTCTAAAATGGAAAATATAACATCTACTACATACACTATCTTTGATGTACTAATAATAAACTTGACTAAAAAGAATAAAACTAGAAATTAGAAAAAAAAACTAACTTTTTCTTAGACAATGCAGTGAACGTACACAATGCATATGCTACCAAAATAAAGGGATTAGGGTTACGGGGGTTATAGTTATGATATTTAACGACAATGTAGATTTGTGGGATTAATGTTGCAACCGTATTAATTCAACAAAAATTAAACAAAATAAAAAATTTAAAAAAAATAGCTGTTTACTTCCTTATCCGATGTTGCACAACGACAAATCTCCTTATCAGCAAATGTGGAATTCAGTAAACAGCAAAATGTACATTTTAACGAAAATTAATTACATTTCACATGATTGAAAATCCTTATGAATACAACCTGTGAATAATAAAGTCCAATAAGGAACATATTTCTACTAATTATAACTTGACTACAGCTGTTAATGAGATTATATAATGCACGTTTTATTTATCAAGAGATTAACGATATCAAATACAGATTATTCTGGATCTGGAGTAAATTTGATCAAATGATGAAGATAAATGTCATTGATGAGTCAGAACCAAGAAAATATCTACATGCAAATAAAACAAATCTTATGATGAGGTCATCAATTGAAAAATTATATTTCTTTTTCAAATTGTTTAGTCAATCAATTATGATTATTTGAAGAAAACAATGTAACGACTATCGACAGAAGCAAAGAGTATATCCCAACTTGGCTAAGGGCCATTTTATACTCATTTAAGTGTATGAGTTATGCTCATTGTTGAAGACCCTACAGTGACTGCGAAATGTAGAACAGCAATAAAAGTGTTGTTCATTTACTTGAATGTATGCCCAAGTGTAATGTTGGATAAACTCTCATGGTCATTTACATCAATATCTTTTTTTTTTTTTTTACTAAAGGCTGGCTTCTGCGTCAAGAAGACTAGATATATTAAATATAAACTTCAAGATTCTCACAACCAATTATGTTCATCCAGTTAATGCTATATGTGAGAGTTGGCATTTCACTTTTAAAACACTTGAATGATTCCGCATCATTTGTTTTATTGAGGTACCTTTAGGAAAGTTAGTGTTCATGCAAATGCGGATCCAGGGCTAGCCCCCTTCCCCTTTATGAACTAAGTAATTATAGACAGGTAAACAGGTGTTTTAACAGAATATTTTCAATTTCATCCTTTTCATTTTTCTTTTTACCATGTCTTGTAATTTTCGCTCTGAATTACGTCTTGGTGTATTTAAATTTAAATCCGAAAACAACTCCCCACCCCTTTTGGAAATGTCTGGATCCTCCTCTGTCACGTATATGAGTGTTGATCAGTGGCGGATTCAAGGGGGGGGGGCTTTGGGGGCTTTAGCCCCCCCCGTCGAAAAAGTCAAGCACATATATTAACATACGCTTTTCAATGCTAATTTAACGTCACGATATGGCTTTTAATCGAATAGTTTCGATCTGTGTGATGAAAGTAAAATAAAATACAAATTAATTTCTTTGTATTAATTTAATCTTCAAAGAGGTAATTACGTAATTATGCTAAGTCAAATATTCAAATTTATTATAAGTTTTTATGAATGTATTGTCAAAATACCAATTAATCAGGTATTGTCTTAAACCGTCATATAAACATGTTCAATGTCACAATTACATATAGGTATAATCACCAACACCTGTAAATTGAGGTTCTTTGAAGGGAATTCTTTTTTAAATAACATTTATTTTTACAAATAAAATGAAAGGCAATTATTGCTGTATTTAAATAAAAAAATACATGACTTTCCGTTTTAAAAATATATGAATACAACGTATTTTAAACTCTAAATGAAGATATAAATATATTATAAAATAATCAAAATTAATTAGAAATGAAATAGACTTAAATTAGATTTTTTTCTTGCTAATGCTCAGACCCTTGAACACTTTACAAAACTGCCAAAACACACATACACCAGACCAAGAGCAGCTGATGTAACTTCTTTGTTGTATTCCATTTCCAACTTTGATTTTGTCGTAACCATTGTTATTGTTCAAATGTGCCTGGCTTTTAAGAAACCAATACAAGAGAGATCATTTGACATAGGCATATCCTTAAAAAGCGTAACTTTAGTTCAGATCTCACTAGACTGCAAAGCAAATGTTGAACAATTGAGCCACCAGTGTTTTGAGAGGAGTGTTCAAATATGTGAACCGCTAGACATAGAGGTTAAAAAACCTAGAATATGCGGACACATAATGAGAGATAATGTTGAAGCAGAGGGTCCGAAAGACTACTTTAGGAAGTCAATAACTGTACCTTTTCTCGACTATACGCTAAATGAAATGAAAACAAGGTTTACCGACCTATGCATCAGAGCCGCTTTGGGACTACAGTTGGCAGGGGCGCATCCGGGGGGAGGGTCCACACCCGGCGCCCCCGCCTAAATTTGGAAAAAAATATGATTTTTTTTGCGTAAAATCGTGATTTTTCACACGAAATACCCCAAATTTTTATAAGTGCACCCCCTAACTTGAAATCCTGGATCCGCACCTGGTTGGTTCCTTCTATCATTGAAAATACTGCTCCATATCTGAGACCCCCCCCGTCAACAGAGTCTCTGGATTCGCCCCTGTTAATGGTATATAAAAGTGTATTAAACTATTAATTTGCATACATACATGCCTTTGTTGATGTTGACTATAGGATTAAACACTGTTTTTTTAGGAAATTATCTATGTATAAACTCCGGCAACTCACTCACAAATTGAATAAAGTCCTAAGGACTTTATTTAAAGTTTGTGAGTGAGCTGCCGGAATTTATTCATACATAATTTCCTAAAAACACGGTGTGCAATCCTTATAATTCTTATTCTTGGACATCGTGTTGTTTTCGACGTTAAATACTAATAATTCTTGGTGGATTATTTTTTCATATTCCTACGCCGTAACGCTACAAAAAAGTAGTACAGTAAACGGAAATATTGATTTATAAATTCATTTCGAATGCCGCAGAATAAGTGACGCTATCCAATCAGATTACGAGTTATTGATAAATTCTAGTAAGAATATAATTATTGTTATTTATGTTTGTGCAGTGTATGTATGTAGGTCAAAATCTCATTTAAGCTTGTGTTGTATTTGTTGTTTTGACATGCCGACTTTAAATAAAGCTGATCTCATCTTATCTTAAACGTATCCAAACTGATGCGTTAATTAGTCTTACAAACGTAAGAAGATATTTGTTACATTATGAAAACCTTAAAACTCGGTATTAGTCAATTGAGTATGATCTCACTGATGTAAAGCGAATCTAAGCCACAACTACACGAAATTCGAATTGGATATCTAACTATTTAGTAAGGGTTAGGTTTATGGTGTTTAGCGCCACTTTCAAAAATATTTCCGTTATATCATGCTGTCAATTTTATTGGTGAAGGAAACCGGAGAAAACCACCGACCTGCCGCAAGTCATTGACAAAGTTTATCACATAATGTTGTATCGAGTACACCTCGTCTGAGCGGGTGTCGCACTCACAATTTTAGTGGTGATAGGCACTGATTGCATATGTAGGTGTAAATCCAACTACCATACCATCACGACCACGATGAGCCCTAATACTTTGTAATTTTAATATATCAATTACTAATTTCTACCGAAACTATTCAATAGTTCTAATAAATCAGGACCACTATCGCTCGTTTAATATCTCGTACGAACGCAGTATTTCTCAAATGAAAAGATAGACATTGATGTTCAAATATTAAATTTAATAATTCATATTTTTGTGATATTGTAAAGACAAATTTATACCTATCTTTTGCTAATCGTAATGAATATCGACTTTTACATATTGATCCGCCATGTAATAAAAACGTAGACATGTAATTTAGTGCGCATGACTCGTTTCTGGAATAACCTCCACCAGGTACGACGCTCAAAATAGAAAGCTTGGAAAGACAAATAACATAAAGGTGTTTGGGAGCAATAAAATCAAATAACCGGAACCGGATAGCCAAAATCAACTAAGATCAGCTATGCTTTAGGGAGGAGAACCTTAGTTTTGATATTCAGTACATTATGTAAGAATAATAAATGTTAATAATAAATACATGTATATCTAATAAACTATGTCAGTTCTGAAACACTGTATGACTACTGAGCAGATGATACCCTAGGAGACTGATAGTCGACGAGCAGAGGTATCGACCCAGTGACAGGGGACTGATAGTCGACGAGCAGAGGTATCGACCCAGTGAAAGCTATACGAGCAGAGGTATCGACCCAGTGAAAGCTATACGAGCAGAGGTATCGACCCAGTGAAATCTATACGAGCAGAGGTATCGACCCAGTGAAAGCAATAAATTCGTAGATATCAAATTTAGTGCACAATTTGAGTTTTATCACGTGAAAATGAGCCCTGATATATTTTAAAAAAATACTTGTAATGGTAACGGAAAGATTAAGCTCAGTCTGACAAGCACAATGTACATAAAATGGCATTACAATCAGTAGAATATCACGTTCCATTTCATCTCATAATTGTATTCATAATCGAGGCACATTTGGGTGCTATTGGTATTACAAGGGCTAATTACAGACGTTGTATCGCCTCAAACGTCGGTTTCTGCATCGAATGGTCACAGGATAATCCGACCTCGTTCTAGGTGCCAAAAAGTCACATCTCCAGCTGATCGAAGGATTATTGGTGTGTGCCACTTGGGAAATATGTTTCTTCCAGCTATAACCTCCACTAATGGTCTTGAAGGCAGACAGGTTAGTGTACGACGGAAGCTTAGAGTACTCACTTAATTTAGGCTCGCATATTGATACCCCAAATATTACTCCACTACATCGACAACAACGTATTGGATGGTGACAGGCGCTATTACGTAGACGACTGAAGAAAGATTTGAATTAAGTGTTGCTTCGCAATGAATCCCGCGCCCCTCTCTTGTACTTAGAAAATCATGCCAGAATTACTCTATGCAGGCTATGCAAAATATCTATGTTCAGCAACGTTACTGATTTGATAGCGTATGTGTGATGGTTTAGGGTGTAATCATGCCACATACGAAGACAAATCTTATTTTTTTCTTACGGTACCTTAAATACTATTCAATACAGATACAATTTTTACCACAGAAGTCAGACGTTCGGTTTTTCCTTTCAGCAAGAGAATGATAGACCACCTACTGTTCGACCACCTTCGTCTTTCCCTCAGGATATTAATTTAATATCTTGGTCGGCATTACCAATTAATCTGAATCTTATCGAGATTATTTATGACAACTTAAACCTACATATCCAGCGCATGCCACAAAAAACAACCACTCGTCTACAAATATTATAGGAGTAGAATATCAGTCGATATGTCAAAATCTTACGCAGCATAGTATCAAAGAGAAATCATCTACAATTTGTCATCTAGTCGATGGTGGATGCACCATGTTCGTCCTTGGACTTTGATTTTGTTATTCTTGCATTTGCGGAATGGTTCTCTCTGTTGATATTACACCAAACCTGTTTTGATCGGAATGCGAATGTTTAGAAATTTGTTTCCGACATATTTTCACAATAGATTATATCTGATATAATATTAAAGTTATGCATATGCATTGATGTACAAAAGTTTGCACCTTTTGTATTGTGCATTAATACATATCCTGTCTAGTTACTGCAGTGAAAGATTCTATCTGACATAAGATTAAAATATACATATATGCATTGATGTACAAAAGTATGCATCTTTTCTATTGGCCATTAATATATTTCCTCTCTAGTTTGCTAGTTTGAACACAAACAACATTAATGATATACTAGTTTGCACTAATCAACATACAACAACATTTTTATCCCACTTACAAATCAATAATGCAGCAACTATTGTTTATCCTACTTACAAAAGTATCAAATATACTCCATTGGTATCATGTGACGCGTAAATGCAGGTTAATTACAAATATCGACCATTGTTTGGGGCTGATGGGACTTGTAATTAATATCAATGGCTGCTAATTGTCTCGAATACACATGATACTGCAGTCAAAAAATCATAGAACACAAGACAGCGACATATGTCGTATGAAATTCAGGTCCTAACTTGGGAAAGACGCAGAAATGGGGCGGGGTTAAACAGGTTAATCGGATCTCAACCATCCCCATCTTGTTAATTAGGTCTACAACGGCAAAACAGATACAAAATGTATAAGCAAACTGTATAAAAAATTACGCAGGTTAGTTTCAACTAAACAAAACCCACGCAAAGGTATGACAACATTAAAATGGACAATATAATAGCAGGTTCCATTAATGCTAGTAGCCAAGAAGGTACAATCTGTAGGATAAAAACCATTATTCTATTTGCATGTAATTAAAACATTCATACCAAATTCATAATTTTAGTAACTCGAACCCTACAAAAACAGAGGGTGAATGCGGGTGTTAATTGTGTTTTACGCTAGTGACATCCATTGTGTTAATGTTATAAGACATGAACATCACATGTTATGCAATTGTGTCGGACACCAGTATACGCAAATAAATACAAGTAATAATAAAACCATCCTACAAAATGCTCTTGTGTCCATTTTGTAAAGGACAATTATGACAAACTGGAACAGTTGTTTTGAGGTCCATTTGTCTAAAGGATGTCCGTTTTACCAAACATTTGTCTGTGACTTGCGACAGGTCGGTGGTTTTCTACGGTTCCTCGCGTTTCCTCCATCAATAAAATTGACCACCACGATATAACTGAACAAACAAACCAAACATGCTTAAATGGTGCGGATGATCGGATGTCCGGGTTTGTATAGGACGTCCGGCTTAGTAGACATATTGAATATCGCAACCTGGTTTTTGCATCAAGGTATACAATATAAAACACCATTAGTTGTCTCATTAACATCAGTCTAACAGGAAATGAGAAAGGTTTATTATTGACACTTGACAATAGGTCGTAGTCAAGCAGCGGCATCAATGTCGGTTTCTGGGTGAGTGATTGTTGTTTAACGTCAACTCGGCCATTTTACAGCTATATCATGGCGAGAACAAGTTAATCTTCAATGAGATGATGATGAGGTCCGCTTTGTACTAGATCAACACGCAATGGATCTTTATAATGCTAGCTCACTCACACAACACTCCGCGGATAGACATGTCGCCCCACAAGGACATATTATCCTTATTACTAGCCAACCAGCCTTTGTTTTTTTCTCCTTAATTGGTTTGACCTGAACGGGATTCGAACCCACGACCTACCACACTCGAGGCGAGTACGCTAACCATTACTCCACCGATGCGGTTCATCGATTCCTGCTCTACGACCTAATGCTCATGTATTTATCAGATATATTGAATATTGCAGCTTGGTTTGTTATGCATTATCCAATACCAATATGTTGTTTAATTGGTATCAGTCTGACAGGAAATTAAACAATACTTTACAATTTAAGGTCGAGGTAAACCAGGGACATCAATGTAGGACGAGGTCAAGCAGGAAGATGGTCATCGTTTTCTCACACAGTATCTCACACCAATGTCAAAACGTTGACAAATTAATTTTTTCAATTGTTTTTTATTATTGTTTTCATGCATCTAATTTTGGGTGTAAATCCATATTTAGGAGATGATAATCAACGTTTAGTGTTTTTAATACCAACTAGATATCCAGAAGATGGAATCCATCTCTATAAGCCCCGCCATAAATAACTTGTGGTAGACAAATTTGTAAGGACAGACTGATGTTAACCTCAGTAATAAAACACTTTTGGAGATAATTGATTCATTTGAAAAGCATAAAGTTCAAGATCAAAGGTCACCAACAATGGTACGCGACACATCATCCGGAGGTGGTCTCTCTACATGCCAAATATGGAAAGCCTATCTTGAACGACAAAACAGTTACAGCCCGGACACGATTTGTTATGGACGCACGGACCAGTTTGACCTTGAGGTCAAAGTTCAAGGTCAAAGGTCACCAACAATAGTATGCGACACATCGTCTGGAGGTGGTCTACCTACATGCCAAATATGCAAAGCATGTCCTGAACGACAGAAAAGTTACAGCCCGGACACGATTTGTGACAGACGCACGAACGGACGGACAGACTGATCACTATAGGATGTCCGCCACTTTGTGGCGGGGCCCTAATAATTGTTTTTCACGAGTATATTCGTCACAATTGGATATGCGCAAATAATAAAGTTATTTGTTTGATATAAAAATATCATCGCTATTGTTTTAAAGGTTACTGGTAAATTATGGGACAGATCTGTCTAAAAGGGCAAATTGTGTGAAACATCTGTCTAAAATGGAAAATATAACATCTACTACATACACTATCTTTGATGTACTAATAATAACCTTGACTAAAAAGAATAAAACTAGAAATTAGAAAAAAAAAAAAATAAAAAAAATAACTTTTTCTTAGACAATGCAGTGAACGTACACAATGCATATGCTACCAAAATAAAGGGATTAGGGTTATGGGGATTATTATTATGGTATTTAACGCCACTTTCAACAATATTTCAGCTATATCGTGGTGGTCAGTTTTATTGGAGGAAACCGGAATAACTGGAGAAAACCACCGACTTGCCAGAAGTAAGTGACAAACTTTATCACATGATGCTGATACTATACGTATACCTCGCCATGAGCTGGGTTCGTACCTCACAACTTTATCACATGATGCTGTACTACGTATACCTCGCCATGAGCTGGGTTCGTACCTCACAACTTTATTACATGATGCTGTACTATACGTATACCTCGCCATGAGCTGGGTTCGTACATCACAACTTTATTACATGATGCTGATACTATACGTATACTTCGCCATGAGCTGGGTTCGTACCTCACAACTTTATTGGTGATAGACACTGATTGCACACGACCACGACGCAACACCATACATCCAAGGATAAAGGTATACAAAGGCTTCAACTAAACATAAATGTATTAAACATTATTAAAGATAATCAAAATGAATTTTCAATTTAATGCCTACCTTGTTAATAAGATGTATATTATTCCATAAATATATTTTTTCTCTTAATTACAAAACTACTTTTAAATTGTTTGTCTTTCACTATGAATCTGTAACTATGACCATTCCTGGTGAAGGTTATTCCAGAAACGCGGAGTGTACATTAACTTCTACATTTTCATCACATCATAATGAGAGTATTCTACTTTATATAATTGATACATATAATATGCATTTATAATGTTCAATAGTATTTGCTATTATCCTATTCATTGCATTACACATTTAAATACCACATTATTATAGAGTAATATATAAATCAATCGTTTGTTATTTCTGTTCCTTGATTGATTGATCGTTTGTTATTTCTGTTGCTTGATTGATTGATTAATTGATTGTTATTTCTGTTACAGTATAATTCAATTGGTGTTACGAATGTAATGAGTCTAGGATTAGAATAATAGTGGACATCAAAGAGAAATAATTTCATTCATATTGTTTAGCCCCGGAACTTTATAATGAAGTTCATGTACCAAACGTTGAAAGTGAGCAGTCATGGATTTTGGGATGGGTGCATGGAATTGCCTGTTTCTAAGATTGTTCTATTGAATTTTAGAACTGATATGATAGTGTGTATTTTTGCATGCTTTGTGTGCGTGAGTGTGTGTGTGTGTGTGTGGGGGGGGGGTGTAATTAAAATTAACATCAGACAAATGAGTCCGAGGTAAAACCGCCAAATGTAACATGTTTCCCATGACCAGTTTGTAATGTCTACATTCTAGGAGCTATATGTACTGTATTGGGATTTGAAAATCCCATTTGTAATGCATATCAAATGATGTATAGAGTTACTAAATATTTACAGTCTTTTTCTGACATCGGAAAGTGATGAAATGATACATGGTTGTATCATTCCATTAAAAAACTTTTGACGAGGTTGATATACGGAAAGGGTCCGTCGTGGTCGTGATCGTATGGTAGTGGGATTTATAACTACCTATGCAATTAGTGCCTATCACCACTAAAGTTGTGAAGTTCGAATACCGCTCATGATAAGGTGTACTCGATACAATATTATGCGATAAAGTTTGTCAATGACTTGTGGCAGGTCGGTGGTTTTCTTCGGGTACTCCAGTTTCCTACACCAATGAAACTGACCGCCACGATATAACTGAAATATTGTTGAAAGTGGCGTTAAACACCATAGCCATAACACACTCCAAACCCGATATACGGAAATTGATGTTCACCGAGACAAGGTAAGAACTGTATTTTATTATATCTCATTAATATGCATTGCTTAATACGCGTTTCCCATGGGCTATTTTGGATCACTTGACTGGCGAAGTAGTTTGACAGCATAACCTATGATGAGGTCATTATTGATCATGTGATGGATATGACCTAGCAATAACGACTCCATCCAAAACAGAATGGCCGCTTTCATCTCTTGAATTTAAAAAATCACGATTTGTCATGTTCAATCATGAGTTCAGTCCATATTCTGTCAAAATATATTTCAAAACATATTTTGACACATTAACAGGTAAGAAATATATCTTGACACATTAACAGGTAAGAAATATATTTTGACACATTAACAGGTAAGAAATATATTTTGACACATTAACAGGTAAGAAATGTATTTTGACACATTAACAGGTAAGAAATATATTTTGACACATTAACCTGTAATAAATATAGATTATTACATGGCATTTTTCATATCACACCCTTTATCAGCCATAGGTCATGATATCAACCCGAGAGCCGATAGCCTCAAGGGATGATATATGAACGAGGGCTGATAAAAGGTATGATATGAAAACTGCTATGTAATGATATTTGTATATTTCAACAGAGGAAATAACTGATTTGAGCCAAAATGTTTAGTCATTTTTGGCTAGAATTAAATACATACAAAAATGCAGTTATAGAATAAGACGTTTATTGTTTTAATATGCAAATGCAATGCACTTTTTTTTCTTTTTTTTTTTTTAGCATTTTCAATATTATAAGAGAGAAAATTGGCAGTAATAATAATTTTCTGTGCAAATATTCAATAAAACAGCTTAGGCCGCCGTGTTTATAAACACAGTTTTCCGCAAATTCACGAAGTGAACTTACGAACATTGACGGAAAGACAAGTAATAACATTCCGGAAGCAGTTAATAAACTTGGTTTATCAGCCGGCTTGGGTCATTCTTGTGACACTGGATGAAATAAACATGATTCCTTTTATTATTCAAAGCAAAACTCAAAGTTTAATAACAGAGTAAAATTTTAGCTATATTATCTACAAGTATATGATAAATATATTTTGACCTATTAACATGTAAGAATTACATTGGTTTTAACATTTAGATATGTGCTACATTGTGTAAATGTTTGAAAATATAAACCTCACGTTCAGTTAGTAACACATATTTATATTTCGTATCGCAGTTAATAACACATCTTCATATTCCGTATCACGGTTAATAACGCATCTTTACATGTATTATATTCCATAGCAGTCAATATTTCCCGTTATACATAAACAGGAAGAAAAACAATACATTTCTCCTGTAGGCATCAGATATTCAATAACTGTATTTCAATCCAGAAGCCATTCGTGCGCACTAGATTTGATATCTACGTTTTCATTCCCACTACATGAAGTATAATATAATCTTTCTGGTACCATTTCATATTAGTCATTCAATCATTTCGTCAAGTCAACTTTGAACTAATTGTAAATCTTTTCACTTTTTCACTGAAAATGTGAAAAAGGACAAAACACTAACCTTTAGGTTATAGCATGATTATTGTTTGTATAATATCATCGTATATGTATTAAAATGCCCCTTTTGTACAGGAGTGACTGAATGATAGATGCTTAACGCGAAATAACATTTGTTTCAGCTATATTATAGTTAGAAGAAGTTACATTTCAATTAGATGATAACGAGATCCGCTTTGTACTAGACCGAGAGGCTTAGTTATTTCAATAGTGTTAGCTGACTGACACAACAGTCATATTGTAGAAATTCGACCCATACGCGCATATTATAAGTTCTAAGCTCCCTAGTGACCGTCCAAATAATCATAGTCGGTCACGGGAGAAATTTGTCAGTTACTGGCTGCAGATGGAATTTGTCAGTTACTGGCTGCAGATGAAATTTGTCAGTTACTGGATGCAGATGAAATTTGTCAGTTACTGGCTGCAGATGAAATTTGTCAGTTACTGGATGCAGATGAAACTTGTCAGTTAATGGCTGCAGATCAAGTTTGTCAGTTACTGGCTGCAGAGGAAATTTGTCAGTTACTGGCTACAGAGAAAATTTGTCAGTTACTGGCTACAGAGAAAATTTGTCGTTACTGTACATGGACGATCGAGTCTCCAGCTAATTGGTTTCATAAAGTAATATTGACAATGTAGATTTGTGGGATTAATGTTGCAACCGTATTAATTCAACAAAAATTAAACAAAATAAAAATTTTAAAAAATGGCTGTTTACTTCCTTATCCGATGTTGCACAACGACAAATCTCCTTATCAGCAAATGTGGAATTCAGTAAACAGCAAAATGTATATTTTAACGAAAATTAATTACATTTCACATGATTGAAAATCCTTATGAATACAACCTGTGAATAATAAAGTCCAATAAGGAACATATTTCTACTAATTATAACTTGATTGCAGCTGTTAATGAGATTATTATAGCATTGATCGATAACGCGTCATCAATTTGTGGAATTTGTATCACGTGATACGCAAATAGGAAAATGTAGTACAAACAATGGCAGCATCCTAGAAAATCTACACGATTTTAAAAATATTTTTAAATATTCAGGCAAAATAAAAATACAAGTGTTCTGTCCAGAAGTGATACGATCCCTTTCTCTTTCAAAAATATCAAGTGTGTAGCATATTTTCCCCTTTTATATCATTCTTTATTCATATATATAGCACTAGTAACTGCCAAATTCTGTTTTCGTTTCCTGAAATATTCTCTTTTCAAAGAACTAGAAACTAAACTTTTGGTCACTTATTGACAAGCATGTAAGTATATATACATCAAAGGACATATTATTTCATAATCCTTTTGGCAATTTAAGAATATTGCTTCATGCTGTTATTACAATCTCCCGGGAATTTCATACATCATCGTGACTTCCGATAATTTATTAAATATTTGAGAGGAATTTCCACACACCATAATTTTTTTTTTATTGATGATAATACATTGTATATAAGAAATCATATTCTCTTACAAAAAAGAATAAATTACAATACCGATTTTTATTTCGTTAAAAAAAAACAATATACGTTTTAGAGAAGGAAATCGGCACTTTTTCATGCAATCAAATCACGACAATATTTTGTCATAACTGAAACGGTGTATATGTTGCTGGTACTGGGTCCGGGTGTTGATCCGTAGGACCTTGCCCTCCTACAAAATGTTTGGAACAAATATACGTCCATCGTGTGACTTTTTCCACCGTAAAAAGTTCACGACCACATGCCCGAATCCAACGTTAACATTTATCCTTTGGTTTCGCTTTGGTTTGGGAAACGGGATCCAAAAGACACCTTTCATGTGTTCATATCTGAATATCTACAGTATGTTGCCAAAAGTATTGCAACATATAAAAAAAATCCCTATATAATCAACCAACACCATATTTTTTCAAAAAAATATTGTGAAGTCATTTCTGGATAGATTTTAACAAATTTTACACATTGTTTATATTTTGATTGTTTATTTGCTCATTATGTTTATATGAGTGGTTTTTATTTGTACATAATATAAACAGGATTGTTAATTTTTAGGGTTTATTTTTAGCTGAAATATATAGGAAAATCAAAGTAAATTTTTAT
>MJUT01049468.1:224567-289640 GCA_002080005.1 Gigantidas platifrons | reverse complement strand
ATTCTGCATTATCGCCATTGAAATATGTAGTACAGACTGGCATTGTTTGTACTACATTCTGAAACCGAGTCTGAGAGATAATTAGGGGAATCTATTTTTAGCGCTTATCAGTAACTGTCGATCTCTGCTATAATGCACGTTTTATTTATCAAGAGATTAACGATATCAAATACAGATTATTCTGGATCTGGAGTAAATTTGATCAAATGATGAAGATAAATGTCATTGATGAGTCAGAACCAAGAAAATATCTACATGTAGATAAAACAAATCTTATGATGAGGTCATCAATTGAAGAATTATATTTCTTTTTCAAATTGTTTAGTCAATCAATTATGATTATTTGAAGAAAACAATGTAACGATTATCGACAGAAGCAAAGAGTATATCTCAACTTGGCTAAGGGCCGTTTTAAGTGTATGAGTTATGTTCATTGTTGAAGACCCTAATGTGACTGTGAAATGTAGAACAGTAATAAAAGTGTTGTTCATTTAGTGTAATGTTGGTTAAACTCTCATGGTCATTTACATCAATATCTTTTTTTTTCTTTTTTTTTTATTTATTTATTTATTTATTTTTTTAAAGGCTAGCTTCTGCGTCAAGAAAACTAGATATATTAAATATAAACTTCAAGATTCTTACAACCAATTATGTTCATCCAGTTAATGCTATATGTGAGAGTTGGCATTTCACTTTTAAAACACTTGAATGATTCCGCATCATTTGTTTTATTGAGGTACCTTTACCTTTAGGTAAAATTTGTAAATATTGTAAGTTTTGGCAACTTAAAGTTAATGTCGAAAAACCTAAATTTTGGTTTTTTCTTGAGGGAGGCTTCCAAATAATCTAACATTCACATTTAAGGAAATGGAAATTGGAATAGTGTCTGAATTTAATTATCTGGGTGTTTTATTTTCAAAATCTGGGAACTTTTCAATGGCAAGAAAAGCTCAAGTAGAGAAAGCCACAAAAGCTATGTTCGAAGTTTTAAAAAGAGGTAAAATACATAACCTATCAATTCAGTGCCAGTTAGACTTATTTGATAATATAATAAAACCTATTTTATTGTATGAGTGTGAAGTTTGGGGGCTTTCAAAAAACGAAATTATAGAAAGAGTGCACATGCGATTTTGTAAACTATTACTTAATTTTAAAACTTCCACACCAAGTTATATGGTTTATGGGGAACTATGTAGATATCCCCTAGACATTGATATAAAAGTTAGAACAATATCTTTCTGGGCTAAACTAATCAGTGGAAAGCAAACAAAACTATCTGCTATCATTTATAAATGTATGTATAATATGTTGCGAGTGAGAGATAGAAACTTTATGTGGTTGAAATATGTAAAACATATACTGTGTAATTGTGGTTTTAATTATATTTGGGAGTCACAAACTTTTATTAATGAATTGTGGTTGAAACACTCGATTAAACAAAATCTCACTGATCAATATCTCCAAATGTGGCTATCTTCAGTAAACAATTCTCCAAAGGCATTGAATTACAGAATATATAAAGATAATTTGGTTTTCGAAAACTACTTAAATATTTTAAATGATAAGAATATTTTGACATTAAGTAAATTTAGAACAACAAACCATAAGTTACCAATCGAAAATGGTAGATGGAAAAAGATAGCCAGAGAGAATAGAATATGTCCCTTATGTAAAAATGGAGAAATTGGAGATGAATTTCATTATCTATTTAAATGTCAGCATTTCGGCAATCAAAGAAAAATTATATAAAGAAAAATATTCGTATAAATCCAAACATAATTAAGTTCAAAATATTAATGACATCAACTTCAAAAATAGAACTCCAAAAATTAGGTGGTTTTGTCAGGATTATTAATAAAGGTGTGTCGACTCCCGGTTAACCTCTTGTTATGACCTGTCTGTATATATTGTAAATTGTGTACATATTTTCATATCTCTATACCTGTATGTAATATGGTTTAAGAGAAATAAAGAATCTAATCTAGGAAAGTTAGTGATCACGCAAGATCCCCTTTATGAACTAAGTAATTATAGACAGGTAAACAGGTGTTTTAACAGAATATTTTCAATTTCATCCTTGTCATTTTTCTTTTTACCATGTCTTGTAATTTTCGCTCTGAATTATGCCTCGGTATCTTTTAAATTTAAATCCGAAAATAACTCCCCACCCCTTTTGGAAATGTCTGGATCCTCCTCTGTCAAGTAGATGAGTGTTAATGGTATATAAGTTGTATTAAACTATTAATTTGCATGCATGCATGCCTTTGTTGATGTTGACTGTTATTTATTTTTGTGCAGTGTATGTAGGTCAAAATCTCACTAAAGCTTGTGTTGTATTTGTTGTTTTGACATGCCGACTTTAAATAAAACTTATGTGATCTTATCTTATACGTATTCAGACTGACGTGTTAATTAGTCTTACAAACGTAAGAAGATATTTGTAACATTATGAAAACCTTAAAACTCGGTATTGGTCAATTGAGTATCATCTCACTGATGTAAAGCGAATCTAAACCATAACTACACGAAATTCCAATTGGATATCTAACTATTTAGTTAGGCTTAGGTTTATGGTGTTTAGTGCCACTTTCAAAATATTTCCGTTATATCATGTTGTCAATTTTATTGGTGGAGGAAACCGGAGAAAACCACCGACCTGCCGCAAGTCATTGACAAAATGTATCACATAATCTTGTATCTAGTACACCTCGTCTGAGCGGGAGTCGAACTCAAAACTTTAGTGGTGATAGGCACTGATTGCATATATAGGTGTAAATCCAACTACCATACGATCACGACCACGATGAGCCGTAATACTTTGTAAATTTAATATATCCATTACTAATTTCTACCGAAACTATTCAATAGTTCTAATAAATCAGGACCACTATCGCTCGTTTAATATCTCTTACGAACGCACTATTTCTCAAATGAAAAGATAGACATTTATGTTCAAAATATTAAATTTAATAATTCATATTTTTGTGATATTGTAAAGACAAATTTATACCTGTCTTTGCTAATCGTAATGAATATCGACTTTTACATATCGATCCGCCATGTAATAAAAACGTAGACATCTAATTTAGTTCGCATGACTCGTGTCTGGAATAACCTCCTCCATGTACGACGCTCAAAATAGAAAGCTTGGAAAGACAAATAACATAAAGGTGTTTGGGAGCAATAAAGTCAAAGAACCGGAACCGGATGGCCAAAATCAGCTAAGATCAGCTAAGATCAGCCAAAATCAGCCAAAATCAGCTAAGATCAGCTATGATTTAGGGAGGAGAACCTTAGTTTTGATAATCAGTACATTATGTAAGAATAATAAATGTCAATAATAAATATATGTATATCTAATAAACTATGTCAGTGCTGAAACACTGTATCACTACTGGGAAGATGATACCCTAGGTGACTGATAGTCGACGAGCAGAGGTATCAACCCAGTGAAAGCAATAAATTCGTAGATATCAAATTTAGTGCACACTTGGAGTTTTATCACGTGAAAATGAGCCCTGATATATTTAAAAAAAAACTTGTAATGGTAACGGAAAGATTAAGCTCAGTCTGACAAGGACAATGTACATAAAATGGCATTACAATCAGTAGAATATCACGTTCCATTTCATCTCATAATTGTATTCATAATCGAGGCACATTTGGGTGCTATTGGTATTACAAGGGCTAATTATAGACGTTGTATCGCCTCAAACATCGGTTTCTGCATCGAATGGTCACAGGATAATCCGACCTCGTTCTAGGTGCTAAAAAGTCACATCTCCAGCTGATCGAAGGATTATTGGTGTGTGCCACTTGGGAAATATGTTTCTTCCAGCTATAACCTCCACTAATGGTCTTGAAGGCAGACAGGTTAGTATACGACGGAAGCTTAGAGTACTCACTTAATTTAGACTCGCATATTGATACCCCAAATTTTACTCCACTACATCGACAACAACGTATTGGATGGTGACAGGCGCTATTACATAGACGACTGAAGAAAGATTTGAATTAAGTGTTGTTTCGCAATGAATCCCGCGCCCCTCTCTTGTACTTAGAAAATCATGCCCGAATTACTCTATGCAGGCTATGCAAAATATCTATGTTTAGCAACGTTACTGATTTGATAGCGTATGTGTGATGGTTTGGGGTGTAATCATGCCACATACGAAGACAAATCTTGTTTTTTTCTTACGGTACCTTAAATACTATTCAATACAGATACAATTTTTACCACAGAAGTTAAATTTCATAAGTCAGACGTTCGGTCTTTCCTTTCAGCAAGAGAATGATAGACCACCTACTGTTCGACCACCTTCGTCTTTCAGCAAGAGAATGATAGACCACCTACTGTTCGAGCACCTTCGTCTTTCAGCAAGAGAATGATAGACCACCGTCTTTCAGCAAGAGAATGATAGACCACCTACTGTTCGACCACCTTCGTCTTTCCCTCGGAATAGTAATTTAATGTCTTGGTTGGCATTACCAATTAATCTGAATCTTATCGAGATTATTTATGACAACTTAAACCTACATATCCAGTGCATGCCACAAAAAACAACCACTCGTCTACAAATATTATAGGAATAGAATATCAGTCGATATGTCAAAATCTTACACAGCATAGTATCAAAAAGAAATCATTTGCGTGGTGTTCAGCACGTATTGTGTTGTGTTTTTGTTTTGTTTTTCTTCGTCTTGTGTGTCCTATGTTGGAAATTTCTCTGTATTGTCCATTTTTTATTGCCCTTCGATATTCTCTAACGTTTATGGAATGTAATATAAATGTTAGATTGACTTACTTGTTGTATCAGCTGATTGACTATATTTTTAATAAAGTAACCGCACTCCAAAGAGTGCAATATAAATGTTTGAAGGATTTTACATATATCTTTAGATATATCATATTTTAACTTTTTAGCTTTTTAGCTTTGTTAATACTTTATCATATACAAACATGGATGGAAAATAATCCTTTTGATCAGATAACTGTATCTTAAATTGAATTTATAGACAACGTCTTTATATCGGCAATACGATTTAGTGAAAGTTTTCAATAATGTATGAAATGGGTATCATTGATGTAAAAGTTTTTCTTGTTATTATGAGATTACGCTGATTGATGTCAGAAACTTTATATTGGGGACCATGATGGTCGTGATCGTATGGTATTTGGATTTACAACTATCTCTGCAATCAGTGCCCATAACCACTAAAATTATGAGAATATGAGTTCGAATCCAGTTCATGACAAGGTGAACTCAACACAACATTATGTGATAAATTTGTCACTTGCTTGCTACAGGATGGTGGTTTTCTTCGGGTTCCTTTAACCAATAAATCTGATAGACTGATATAACTGAAATAATGTTGAAAGTTGCGTTAAACACCATAAACCTGACCTCTCTTAAAACATTACGTAAATGTATTTCCCTACTCCGCACGTAAATGATAACGTCCGTCTGTACTAATGACATTATTGGTCGACCCAGTCCGTAATCTCCACTTGTCCATGTGATAATAAAAACAATCACTCCACAAACCCATCCAATCGCAACCATTTATCTACAGCTCTTTTTTAAATTGATTCCGGTCATGCATATATAGCTGAAATACAGTTCACTGGACGTTGATCAGCAGTAATAAAATAACCAGCAATCACTCATAATAAAGGTCAGCCTGACCAATTAAGACAAGATCAAGTAAGTCGGCATGTTAAAACAACAAATACAACACAAATTTTTGACCGACATACACAGAACATAAATAAATAACAGTTAAAAGCAACACTAGGATGCATGCAAAAAATAATTTAGCTAAAACCTGCTTACTACGATGGAGTACCTCATTTATTTCTTGTTTTTTCGTTTTTTTTATTTTTTATTTTTTTTTTTATTTATTAAATCTGTTGGATTAAGGCTAGTTTTTTCCTAGTTGGGTTAATATGTCAAAGGGAGTTACAAATATAACTGCAAACATGTATATCTAAGAGCTAGCACAATACACAAAAATGCAACTCAGCGTGTTTGCATAGTGCAATACATCTATCATAGTCATTCTCTTTGCTACACATCTTAAATATTTCCCATTTATATTATTAAAAAAAAAATGAATTAATTAAGCATTTTTCAGGAATATGAAAATGTAATTCGACATTTCATCTGGCACTGTGATATAAATATATATAATAAATAAACTGAAACAAACAATACATAGATACGTTAATCATCTTACCCCAGTACTTCCGGTTTCTCAACAAACGAAGTTGTAACTAAGCCGTTTGATTGAGAGATTCCTGATTATCAGTCATATTTCACCACTGCAATGTGATCTCTCTCTAATAACATGATTATATATCATAACACTTTAATCTACGCCTTATCTAAAATTGCTCCTTCAGGACCAAAAAATCAATATTTTTGATTTTTATATGACTGCTGGTTAAGCGTGACAATTAGCTAAGGTATTAAGAATTCTTTTTGTGTCGTAGACAAAACCCAGGTGATTAAACGCACATATCACTTTGAATAATTGTTTTAAGACCGCTTGTAACGATATGTGCAGACCACAACTATTATCAATAAAATGTTTTTTTTTAATTAATTAAATATGTCATTTGTAGTTGAGAGATCAATGAGTCATGATATAAATCTCATATTGTGTGAAAATATGAAGCTATGTGTTTAATAACAAGTAAATATAATTTAGCAGATAACGCTATAGCTATTATTGTCTAGATTTAATTATGATTCCTCTGAGAAAATAAAACATTGTCACAACTCTGATTATAGATCATTTGTGATGATTACAGGGCTCTCCGGTGCACATAATGGTTCATAATACTCGAGATTTATTGATCAAAAAACAAATTAAGCTATATTGTATGCGCTGTTCATTATATAATACATTCCCCATAATATATATTTACCGGAGCAAGGTACAATAAATGTAAATAAACAAACCCCGGTTCGTGTTTTGAAAATAGCTCTATGTATATATAGGTAAAACTTTTAAATGAAACACAATGACCCTACTTGAGTGAGGGTCCGTCGTGGTCGTAATCGTATTGTAGTCAATAATAACCTATGCAATCAGTGCAATATCACCACTGAAGTTGTGAGTTTGAATCCCACTAATGACGAGGAATACTCGATACAGTGATAAAGTTTGTCAGTGACTTGCGGCAGGTCGGTGGTTTTCTCCGGGTACTCCGATTTCCTCCACCAATAAAACTGACTGCCATGATATATCTGAAATATTGTTGAAAGTGCCGTTAAGCATCATCACCCTACCATAACCCTCGGATAATAATACTATTCAATAATCAATTATATGACTGCTGTGAATGATTGAAAAGATAAACGTAGAATGCCAGAGTCAGAAGGGATGTTCACGGAAAGTGAAAATTAGGATACAAAATGACAACAATAGAACATCAACTGATAACACTAACAACAAAACAACACAAAAACCCCAAAACAACAACAAAAAGAAATGGATAAACAAAATCAAAGAACGATGAAAGAAACAAATCAAACCAACATCGGGTGAAAAAACCTACAACAATGCAAAAGTAGACACATCAAATTGAGCAACACAATATCGACAAAGGAAAAATAAAATGGCGGAGTGAGTAGGTCCACAGAATAATGAGCTCCGATGTAAAGTGACAATATCAGTGGTATTGAGTGAATGTGCTTTTCCAGTGTGATCTAAATGTTGAAATAGACAATTACTATAAGTAAATATAAGCTCAAATGACACGAAAATCACGAAGATCCAACAAGAGAAAGAAAAGTGATTCGAGTAAATCTGGTGATTCCCCACCCAGCAAAATAAACATGGCGACCTCCATGTCACAACAACAACAACAAGTTGACACATCACAAATACTAGCCAAGGCCCATTATTTGATATATAGATCTCAGCAAAGTTTGTCTGGCTCCCCAGTAATGCCACAACAACTTGTATTTCCCAATCGATCTCAAGCTGGCCTTCCAACTCCTGATGTTCAATCGAACACTCCACATATACAGATTCGACATAGTACACCCGTACTTGAAAACAGTTATCACAACAATTTCCCACTACCAGCTGTAACCCAGGGTAATATTTTACCACCTCCACCACCACCACCGATAGCGATAACTCCAGTCAACATGCTAATATAGCATTGATAAATGATAGACTAGAAAATTTGATAATATCCTCTCTGACAAATTACCAAAACTAGATGTTTTAGACACCATGAATAAGAAATTATATAATTTTGAAAGAACAAATAATAATATGAAAGATGAAATAAACCAAATACAGAATAAACAACAACAACAGGAAAGAACAATATCAAAAGAGGAAATGCACCACCATAATATTGAAGATAGAGTGCGAGAGTTGGAGCGTCAAAATCAATATCTCGAAATTGAAAATAAAAACCTTGAAAGAAGATTTTCTAAGACTTAAGACACACTCCATGAAGTATAATTTAATATTTGGTGGAATCGAAAAAACTCAAGAGTATGAGAACATTGAGGAAGTATTGGTGAATTTTATGCGAACTGAGCTCGGCATTGATGACGCGAACACTATTAACTTTCAAAATGTACATCGTTTAAGCAGACGAAATGACGGAAAACCACGAAACATTATTGCCCGTTTCGGCAATTACTCTGAAAGGCGCTAAAAAACAATGTACAATTTTCAGTCAACCAACAGTATCCGACCGAAATTGGCGATCGACGTAGAACTCTATTTCCACAACTCAAATATTAGCAACGACAGGGTGTGCGAGCAAAGCTTGTATATGATCAGATTTGTGTGAATGGTAGACCGTACGAACGTCGTCCATCCCGATCTGAATCTCAACGAGAGAACCACACTGAACCAATCACCCATGAATATGACAACTACTCAGACACGACCGATCAATACACATTTATAAATAAACTAAATGTCTCATATTTAAATGTTAGTGGACTAAAATCCAAGTTATTAAACCCAGACTTTGTAGACCTAATTAGAAAACATGATAAATTAGTTTTTGTTGAAGCTAAACTTGACGAACTTGATGTTATTAACTTACCTGATGGTTATTCTTATCATTGTACAAATAGAAAAAAAGTGCAAAAAGAAGTCCGGTGGTATAATTATTATTTACAAAACTTCACTTTCCAGTTATATTAAATTAAAAAAAAAAAAAGATTCAGCATTTGTACAGTGGGTTGAATTAGATGTACAATCTCTTGAGTCAAAATTGTTTTTAGGGTGTGTTTACATAATACCTGAAAATACACGATATGCATCTGAAATAGAAAATGATATTATATATTATTCACAAAAATCCAAATTTGTTGCTTTGGTCGGCGACTTTAATGCAAGAACTGCTAAGTTGTTAGATTATATAATACCAGATGAAAATTTACTGCATGATATACTTGATATTACTGATGATGAAATGAATGAAAATATGTATACTTACCAAATTTTAGAGCAGCTAAATATTCCACTCGAGAGAAATAATGAGGATGAAGGTAGAACAAATCCTTATGGTATGAAATTGCTAGATTTATGCAGACGGTGTTCACTTTTTATAGCAAATAGTAGACTACATAATGACAAGTATATTGGTCACACTACTTGTAAAGATATTAGCACTGTATATTACTTAATTATGTATTCCTTGCTATTTCAATATGTCAATGATTTTACTGAGTGCGATATGTTCTCGGATGTTCACAATAGAATACACTTTACAATAGCGGCAAAAGTTGAAACTCGTGAAAATCATGCCAAGGTCGATCACGATAGAAAATATGTAAAATGGAATCAGTCTAAAAGTCAACAATTTGTTAATGATTTATTTTCTGATGAAAATAGCTGGGTTCAAAATTTAGATGAAAAACATGATCTAAATTTGAATAATAATGATGTTACACATGACTGCATCGACGATATTGTTTCGGACCTTCAAAAGATATTTGTTAACACGCCAAATCTACTTTCGGTTACATGTCAAATAAACAAAGATCAACTGATCATAATAAAAATCCTTGGTTTGATAATACTTGTAAAGAATACAAATCCGTGGTTTGATAATACTTGTAAAGAAAAGAGAGATGAGTTCCATAAAGTTAGAGATAGATATAGATTTGATAAATCTGATAGAACGAAGGAAGAGTTAAATTTAAAGGCAAAAGCGTTTAGAAGGCAAATGAATAGTAGTTTAAAAAAATTTCAAGAAAATAACACTGCCAAACTTCGTGAGGCCTCAAAAAATGATACAAAGAAAATGTGGAAAATATTAGATAATATGAATGGTTGTAAAAAAGAAAATGTAAATATTCCTACTGATACTTTGTATGAATATTTTAAAAATTTGAATGAAAATGATGATGGAGCTGACACTTTCCTTGATAACATTTGTGATAATCAGATATATGACGATATTTTAAATGGTGATATTACCGAAGACGAAGTGCTGAATGCTATTAAGAACTTGAAAAACGGTAAGACTGCTGGTATAAACGACTTTGTAAATGAATATTTTAAATATTCGTCACCACAGCTGGTAAATATTTACTGCAAATTATTTATCTTTGGTATCGTACCGGAAACTTGCTTAAATAGAATTATTAGACCGATATACAAAAACAAAGGCGATGCGAATGATCCAGATAATTACAGAGCAATTACACTGATCAGTTGATTAGGAAAGCTGTTCACTTCTATTATCAATGGTAGACTAACCTTCCTGTCAAACGAGTTTGATATAATCTCACAATGTCAATCTGGCTTCAGGAAGGGATACTCAACTACTGATAATATATTCATTATGTATGCCTTGATATCGTTGTATTTTTCTTTTGGTTAAAAAATTATATTGTACATTTATAGATTTTAGAAAGGCGTTCCATACTGTCTGGCGAATAGGTCTTTGGAAAAAATTACAAAATTATGGTATCAAAGGAAAGTGTTTCCGAATAACTTACAATATGTATGACAATATTAAGTCTTGTATTATATATAATAATGAAAAGTCTAATTTGTTTTTGCTTGTAAGCAAGGGGTGCGCCAAGGGGAAAACTTATACCCATTTTTGTTTTCTATTTTCCTAAACGATTTAGAAGATTATTTTGAAGAACTAAACGCTTTACCTCTTGGTACTATCACAGAAAAGATATAAAACACACTTCATACTTTTATTCAAATTTTTGTTTTATTATATGCTGATGACACCGTTATTTTTTTCTGAATCTTTAGAGGGTATGCAAAAAGCCTTAGATACTTTTCAAGAATATTGTAATTTATGGAAATTATCAGTAAATTCATCAAAAACTAAAGTAATTGTTTTTAGTAAAAGAAATGGTAGGCAAAATTTTATTGTCAAACTAAATGGCACAGAGTTAGAAATTGTTGATTCTCTCATATACCTTGGTATAGTTTTTAAATATAACGGACATTTTTTCGATGCCAGAAAGAAACTAGTAGAACAGTCACAAAAGTCATTGTTCGCTCTCTACAAGAAAATACGAAACCAAAATATACCAATCGATGTTAAGCTGAAACTGTTCGACTCTTTAGTTGAGCCTATACTACTTTATGGATCTGAGGTTTGGGGTTATGAGAATCTTGAGATTTTAGAACGAGTACACCTGCAATTATGCAAACGAATTCTGAATTTAAGATTGTCTACTCCAAACTTTATGGTCTATGGAGAGTTAGGCCGCCACACGTTGAATATAAGAGTGCAGCTAAGAATGATTTCCTTTTGGTGTAAGCTTATACAGAATGAGAACAAGCTTAGTGATATTCTTTATAACTTAATGTTTAAGCTACAAACTAATGATGGTTATGATTTTAGATGGATTTCTCATATAAGATCTGTCTTTGACAGAACAGGTCTCGGATATATATTTACAAACCAAATTAATGTTAAATTTTGTAACCTGAAGCCCTTGTTATTTGAGCGTCTTCGAGATCAATTTATTCAAGTATGGTTTTCCTATATTGAAAACTCTTCTTGAGGTCAATACTATGCTACTTTCAAAACAGAATTTTGCTATGAAAACTATTTATCTAGATTATCTGAGTTTGGAAGAAGGCAGATATCAAAATTAAGGACATCTAATTGTAAGATGCCGATAGAAACGAGAAAGTGGCAGAGCATTTCTAGAGAGGACAGAATTTGCCATTTGTGTAGAGACGGAGTTGGTGATGAATATCACTACCTCTTCCTCTGCAAAAATGACGCTGTTTTTGAATTAAGACAAAAATATATACCAAGGTATTATCATCTAACTCCTAATATCAACAAAATGGGTGGCATGTTGTCACTGTGCAATGTAAACCTGTTAAGTAATATAGCTGTTTTTGTGAACAAACTGAATAAGTTATTCTAATTTCAATGTTCGTATTATACTCTTTTGCCTGTCTACTTACTCATTCTGTTATTTGTATTTTTATATATGTTGATGTATGACCTCATGTAGCACATGTTTGTGTCTGAGTGTACCAATAAAATCTTGAAAAAAATATCTTGACAAACCAAAAACAACAACAACGATGAAGAAACAAGATAAAATCAACAGTTATGCAAAATTAATAAAGCAAAGCAGCAACGATACAACAATTACTTAAAAAAATAACAACAATTACAATAAAAACCAACAACAGTACAACATCGGCATGATTAATAAAACATAACCGGTATGGTCGAAGCAGAAAACGGATAACACAAAACACAAAATAATACGAAAACGTAGAAATATCACGATACAGTATTTACAAAACAAAGCAAACTGCAACACAAAACATAGAACAATACACCAAATAAAACTTAGTTCAGATCCTATGCTACAAAATGATTTACTTCACTTCACATTTATGTCAATCATCGTACACAGATAACTTGGAAACGTTATCTTGCTAAGTTAACTCCTTACAACAATCATCATCACTATATCATCTTCAAATAGACAGATATTAATTGTTGGCATATGTTTTATACCGTCAAGATGATGAATATGAGTAATTCGATTTTGTGTTTAAACATATGTTATTTGCCTTATTTTCCAAGCAATGATAGACAGATAAGGCACAAATATAAAATTCTCTAAAATACTATACATTGCAAAAAAAAAAAATCATGCATATTTTGTCCGTTATGATTTACGTATAAAGACGATGTTCGATTCGTGTTTACCCCCAGTTGTTTGTAGGAAGGCTCATATCTTATTTACGTTATTTGTGTTTCCTTGCGTATTGTGGTGTCCAACACATGTTGTGATTTATTTTTATTTAATTTTGTTGTCTTTGTCGTGTGTCTTGTGTGTGGTGGTGTCCAACACATATTGTGTTGTTTTTAGCGTTTGTCTTCATCATGTGTCTGGTGTACTAAATGTTGCCAGTTTCTCTAGAATGTCCATTATTGATTGTTCCTTCGGTTCATCTAACGTTTATTTAATATGATAAGAAATTTAAACAGTGATAGACATAAATTCCACCAATATAGGCAAAAACGAAAAATCACCTCTCATCTTAACTGAATTCACCGAATACAAATAAATAAATAAAAAAATAAACCACGAAAAGTGACGTTGGAAATGCTGGGCCTGACTTGGTACAGGCACAACAATAAAATACAAAAAAAAAACCTAAATTCTTACATACATGCAATCGGATAAAGTATTAACACTGAAAAAAAACCCCATTTTAATAGAATGCATTTTTTTTATTGTGTATTACGTTATACATTTTGTATATTATTTTGCGAAAAGAAAATTTATCTCCAAGCCTAGGATTGAATGACAAACCATTCACTAGTCATATCATTTTCAAGAGGTGTGTGTGTGTGTGTGTGTGTGTGTGATATCGCTACATGGCTTTTATGCCATAAAATATATATTTTCAAAGACAAACCCAAAGTAATTAGGTCTAAGTTAAATGTTCTTTGGTAGATTTGTCGATAACAATTCTGACATACCGGTATATGTGTAACCAGTGGAGCATATACTGTCTACACCTCTCCTGGGCACCTGATTTCAACTCGGGGGGTAATTTTTCTTTTGGTCGTTGTATTGTGTGTGTGTGTATTGTGTGCTTCTAATTATGCCTTTGGTATCGTCAATACCTTTCGTGAACACTAATTTTTCAGCTTGTGTTTTTTACTTTAATAATGGAAAGGTTACATCATATTAGA
This sequence comes from Gigantidas platifrons, assembly GCA_002080005.1. Lineage (NCBI taxonomy): Eukaryota > Metazoa > Mollusca > Bivalvia > Mytilida > Modiolidae > Gigantidas > Gigantidas platifrons. The sequence continues at coordinate 275,440 of MJUT01049468.1, read as the reverse complement.
TAAATATGCGATTCTCTTTCAATGCAAGGTGACAAATGTGATCACGTGAGATTATGAACCAATTCCCAGAAAACCTCAGTATGACCCCATTTCCTGGAAGATACTCAGCATCTTTTGTTTACTTAATTAATCAAGCGATTATTATGTGTATTTTTGACATCAGTGTACACATTTTGTATTAACTGATTCGTTTATTTTTGGATTTAATCTATTGCATTATATTTTGATACAGAAGTGACATTTTCGTATTGAATTTCGATTTTGAATCTCTGACATGGAGAATCAGTCGGATCAAGATGCGGCCATGTTTTTTGGAGGTACTTTGAAACGCCCGAAACTATTGTTAATAGTGGCTCAGTACAAGATAATAATACCTGTAAGCAGGTTGATCAAACAAGTGATTTACATACATCGGTATCTCGTAAGCGAGTTAATGACAATTTTCAATGTGTAGACATCACCATTGAAGAGAACGATGATACGTGTACAAGTAACGAGTTCTCGGGTAGAGTGGCAGTTCATGATGAACCTTTCAGAAGGAAAATAGTGCCTTCTACTATTACTTCTGCTAACAACGAAGCACACAAGTATCGTTTAATGAAACAATTCTTCTCTTACAATCAAGGCCAGGTCACTTTGCAATATATTCCTCTATGACATGTTATGTTAAAAAACGACCGATAATGAATATTTATAAGTACATCGAATCCTTAACACAAGAAAAACAATTCGATAGCTTTTACATGCGTAATTAATGATGCGATTTCCGCCATGTTGAAAATTTCTCGGTAAAGTTAAGATCGAAGGTAAAATCAGATTTATCGAAAAGGAATGTTTGTAAATAAGTAGAGAATATGTAATCTCATCTAGCAATGAATTATCTTCACATTTTAGTTAATTCTAAGGACGGGTAATGCACGTCATAAAAGCAGATGTTGGCCAGTTATTGAGATCGTATGCACCGTAATGTAGAATTAATATTCTTATTTAATTTGAAATGGAAAACGTTTATGCTATTGGTAAATACAGCAGAATATACATCATTTGTTCAGAATAATGGTAATCAAAGGAATTAATAGGTGTCTGTTTACTGGAACGTTGGTATCTTATCAGTGTCTATTGAGTTGCAAGGTAAACTCCCCTATATATCTCTCCTGGCCTGTTCAATATGAAGACCTTTTCCGAACTTGTCTTCCTATCGGTATTATTGCGTAATATTTTTATACATGGTATTACAGATAAGCAGCAATTTAAATTTATATTTCGGATGTAATTACACCATTTCAGCTTACCTCTTCTGAAAACCAGAATTACAGCCGGGACCGATGTTAAAATTTTAAATAGAAAAATCCCATTGAATAATTTGCAAAATATACATGTACATGTGCTATAATTCTTGATGGTGAATAAAGTATCAATTGGTGTTTAAGAGCTATCGATTGTGTCTCTTTCTACTGTTTGCCTATTAGATATTGGAACTGTTCTGACAGTGTGGGAGTAGTTTATTTTTTTCCATTTTATTCCATAACTATTGTACCACTCCAATTAAGATAAAAAAACCATCAACTTTAATCATTAAGTTTTATTTAAACTCTTTAATACTTCAGGCAAAGGAATATTTTTAGCCTTTCGATGTCTATAGAAATGCTTACATTCCCCATTTTAGTCGAATATTTTTTTGCAATCAATGTTTTTTTTATATTGAATTTGAATATAATTACATGTATTTGGTAATTAACATGTAGTCAAATATCACAAGGGAATTTTGTCCTTAGGAAATGAAACAGTACCAATAGTAATTCTTTGCAATACAAAGTATATGCATATATCAATTAGAACTATGTTATTGAAACAGAAAATAATTTCTACATGTTCAAAGAAACGTTAGAGAAAACTGAAGGGCAATCGACAGTATGATGGACAATCGGGAGACTCGAGTAACATTGGACACAATACAGAGATGGAAGAAAAAATCAGATAAAAGACAAAAAGCACTAACACATGGAACTCTCTGTATTTTTGGATTTTGTTTAAATATTCTAGTAATTCTAACATGACCTCATTCTTTCGCTTTGTTAACAAACGAGCTAGTTATCCATTCGGTATAATCTCATTAGCATATGAGCCGTTGAATGTGACCGACTTTTCCATTGGCAGCATAAATTGTAACCGGAATAATGCGATAGTGGGCGCAGTATTATTAGAGTTACATAGATTGTGTGCGACATTTTCCGCAAGCGTAAGCATAAATTACCGTCTTCCAATCAAAGTATACTACCGTATTTGTACTCTTAGACATATCAGAATCGAAATCAATCATGGAAGCCAGAATGTGTTTTGAGTTTTAACATGGATTGGCGGATATTAGTAAATTTCATCCCTCGCTTCTGGCTCGGGATAAAATACTAATATCTGTCAATCCATGTTAAAACTCCCAACACATTCTGGCTTCTATGATTTATTTCTTAAAGTTTACAATATACAACTGTATATGGAATAGTGATAATATGTTTCACTGAACTAACTAGACATAAACGAAAAAGATATTTGACCTTTATATCATTATGCACAGATTATGCAATACCGTTTGTGTGTTAAGGGTATGGTTATGGTGTTTAACGCCACTTTCAACAATATTTCAGTTATATCGTGGCGGTCAGCTTTATTGGAGGAGGAAACCGGAGTACCAGGAGAAACCCACGGACCTTTCGCAAGTCTGTGACAAACTTCATCACATAATGTTGAATCGAGTACACATCGACTGAGCAGGATTCGAACTCACAACTTTAGTGGTGATAGGTACTGATTGCATATGTGGTGGAAAATCCAACTACCATGCGATAACGATGATGACGGTCCCTACCTTTTAAGTGGTTGACAAATTTGAAGGTAATACGTTAATATATGCCAAATATAGCACAAAGGTAATGTGTGTGTGAAAACTAAAAATGTTAGCAATAAGCAAACAAGCAACGAACATGATCAAGATGTTTTACGAGAAACTATCAGGATAAAGTTAGGGTTATGGTGATACTAACTAGACATAAACGAAAAAGATATTTGACCTTTATATCATTATGCACAGATTATGCAATACCGTTTGTGTGTTAAGGGTATGGTTTATGATGTTTAACGCTACTCTCAACAATATTTCAGTTATATCGTGGCGGTCAGCTTTATTAGTGGAGGAAACCGGAGTACCCGGCGAAAACCACTAAAACTGACAAATTTAATCACATAATGTTGCATCGAGTACGCCTCGCCATGAGTGTCGTTATCGTTTGCACATCATATATTAAATATTAGAAAATGAGTTGCTCAGCGCTGACATAGTTAATTGGATATATTTTATATTGAAATTTACAGTCCTTTAAGTAATATACCTATTATTAACACTAAGGCTCCCCTCTCTCTATGGCATAGGTGACCTTAGCCAATTTTGGCTATCCTGTTTAGGACCCTCGGTTTCCTAGCAACCAAAACTTTAAAATTAATTGGATCTTCAATCTTTTGAGCGTGCCTGATGAAATGTATTCCAATATCTAGATTTATATACATATTTTGGAATATTTCTGACAGTGGGGTATTTTTCGTTTTTCATTTTATTTGTACTTTGTTTGCACACATTGCCTTTATCATAGAAAATTACAGATAAACATTATCACATGTTATTTGATTAACAAGTAGTTTTATATATTATATCTCTTAAATACATTTAATTGTACAAAATAGCAACGTCTTGCTGCCCTACAACAGGTTGAATGTTATATCTAACTCTGTTTAATATAGATCGTGGTCAAATAATATTTTTTAACGTAGAAAATTGGAAATCCTACAGCTCTAAGATTTCTGTCGGCAAAAATTATGCGACCTGTAGTTTTAATACAATACAAACACAGCACACTCGATATTACATATCCTTGTTATAATACAGTCAAAGAAAGATAACTTGAATGAAATACAATGGTTGTTATCTAATAGCTTGGGTTCCATTTTAGATTCAGTAATAATCATAATATATGATTCCATTTTCACTGGGTTGTCCATTTTTTACGATGTCGTATGGATATATGTAGAGGTTGGAATTAAGTCCCGACTCATGCTTCAATTATTCATATTACATCCTACACTAAGCTTTTATATAATATGTGGTTCAGCTCTCATCAGGTACGCCCAAAGCCAAATAATTTAAAGTCTTCGGGAGAAAGAAAACCAAACAGCCTAAACAGGATAGCCAAACTCAGCCAAGGTTACCTATGTCTGAGGGAGGAAAACCTTAGTTTTGATAATAATTATTACATGATTAAGAGCTGTAAATTTCGATTAAAAATATAAATACAGTCAAACTTGCTTTAATGACCACCTCTATTAAGCAATAACTTGTATTTTTGTTTTATATGATCTTGATTTAAATTGCCCTTCACAGTGCATTTCATATCAATTAAACCTGTATTAAGTGACCACCTTTCTTATGTGACCATATTTCAATGTTCCCATGAAAGGTCATATAAGACAGGTTTTACTGTATTAGCTTACAATACAATGTAAGAGGTATTATTCAATTCAGTTAAGGACTCAGGTTCATATCATAAGTTAATGTTAACAATATGAAAGCCGAACTTCATCTGTCTCTATAACCCTGAGTTCTTCTTCTTCTTCTTCTGATTCTGATGATTCTGACGTACGTCTATTAGGTGTGTGTGTATTAAAAATCACTTTATTAGAATATCCAAACAATGCTTTTTTTCAAAAATTGAATAGACGTATAATGTTTTGACATGAGGTTTTTCTCCCTTAGACATAAGTAACTTTATATGGATTGTTCTGAAGTCTTACCTCCCTTGATCTGAACCACGGATAACTTTATACGGATTGTTCTGAAGTCTTACCTCCCTTGACCTGAACCACGGATAACTTTAGATGGGTTAGATGTAAGTTTGTCCCCCTCGAGAAATAAATAAACTTAGTAGAAATACATTTTATTTATTTCTATTATTTTTTTTCTTCTGTGAATCGCCGTCAAGTCGTTCTCTTTAACACAATAAATGCCTATGACGAAAAACGTTTCGTAAGAATTCGCAAGAAGAATCAGCACATGCGTATTTGTGATTAATCTACATACATCGTTGATCCATTAATACGTCTGTGTTAACAAAAACATGCTTATGTTCGTCTGGAATTTAGCTTCTTGACCTAATCAACATATTGGCTATATGAATTATACTTAATTAGTGATACATCTAATTACTGAGGTCTATAGCAATATACATCTCTTATTAACAATATAATTTCTTGTAATGTGTTTTAATAAAGGAAATAAATTATCTGAGATTGCTAGAAATTGCTATCATATGGCAAACGTAAATAACTTAGATATGGACGAACAGTGCAGCATTCTTCTATTGTGCAAGTATAAACTATAGTCCGGATGCCTTATCTTACCAGCATCTTACGTTAGATAAATGAATTCATCCAATTCTTTAACTATATCTTATCTTGTACTTTATCTTGTTTACTATACAACTATTGTGTGCAAATATACGAGTATCACATTAATCCGCCTCAATAGTGGGTACACGCGACACAGGACGTAGACAAACAAAGCAAAAAACATAACACAGAAAACTAAAATGATGAGCAAGACGGACCCCATCAAAAACCGGAGGTGAACTCAGACGCCCACGAATGCCTGAGATGGCGTTAAACAACAATCACTCACTTTCCCCGCTTATAATGGAACTAAATTTGGCGCCATGCACGTGTACCTTAAATGAACAACTTCTGTCAACAAAACTACAGACGTTGTACATATTCATTTAAGTCCTGTATATCTGAATATGCACGTTTTGTTTTGATAAAGTAATATCTTGAACTAAGTGAACACTGTTTTCTATCTTGTTTTTATGTAACGGAATCTAATAATGACATATTGACATAACTATATTTTATCTGCTGCATACAGTTCGTAAATACAGTACCGTTCATGATGGAAACTGATGTATATCAATTCAGTCTGCATTGATGTTCACTACTAGCATAGCATTAGTGATGATCTTAATGACACTTTATTGGAAACTGACAAGAATGTTTATAGATTTGCTAGCTGAGGCTGTCAAAATACTATCGCAAATGTCATAAAGCATATTCTTCGTGATCTGATGTGATATACCACCAATAGGTAGTGATTGCTCTGGCTTGGCTTATAGTGTTTTAACAACACTTTCAACAATATTTCAGAATAACGTGTGGGTCAGTTTTATTGGTGGAGGAAACCGGAGTACACGGAGAAAACCACAGACCAGCCGCAATTCATTGGATTGCAATTAGAACCCCAAGTTAATATCATTGACTATCTGAACATCAGACTAGTACATATAAGCCTGAACCACCGCACACACAAAAATTAATATAAATGATAAAACTGGAAAACACCAATTCTTAAGGAGTGTATATGTAGTGTCTTCATTATCAAATACAGATTTTCGTGATATTCGGGAGTGACATCAATTACCTTATATATGGTCCAATGATATTTTCTATTTTATGAAATCCTTGACAGCAAGGCTAAGGGAATAAACCATAAGGAAAGTTTGAAGATAATAAAGGGATAATCAGAAGCCGTAAATCACAAAGGACAGACAATATAATGGCCAAAAGAAAATGACAAAAGCACAAACAACGACCTACAAAACACTACACGGAAAACTAAAGATCGAGCTGTACGAATCCGGTGAAGTCAGGTGCATAAAAGTCATGCTAGATAACGATAAGTATATTAATATGCACTATGTAAACAAAATCATCTCAAATTAAATACTTAATTCCCTATTGAACGTCGTATGTGGGTCAACACTATTGTGCATTTTAACTATATAGGTGTGAAACAACATTCCAAGACCACTTCTTTCAAAAACTGTAAAATAAATCAAATCAACTTTATTTCGTTTCCTTCGATCTGATATTATACCGATACGTTTGCCATATAAAGATGGACATGTGATCACAATAGTTAAGAGAGGAAACACCTACTGGACAAGACGACATATGTTTACATTTACGATACCAGACAGTGTTTCGAGTGTGGTGCCAATAACCGAGTTTATGTAGATTTTCTTTTGTTCCTAATGTTGATTTACGGTGTAATGGTGTACTCGATACAACGTGTCTAATTTGAATAGACAAAACAAGTTTCCTTGTTACATTGTTATTGTACAAGTTCTTGTCGAGAGAAAGCATCCCATCGATGACGTTATAATTTCTATAGAGGGGGCGTTGTGGTAGTGATTGTATGACAGTTGGATTTACAACCACCTATGCAATCAGTGTATCTCATCACTAATGTTGCGAGTTCGAATACTGCTATGGCGAGGTGTGTTCGATACAACATTATAAGGTAAGAACAGTTTAAAGATACAAAAGGGGTAATCAGAATCCGCATATCGAAGAAGAACAGACAACACAATGACCAGAAGAAAAAGTTGTCAGTGCCACAGGTCGGTGGTTTTCTCCGGGGGTTTCCCGCTTTCCTCCTCCAATAAAACTGACCCCCACGATATAATTTAAATATTGTTGAAAGTGACCTTAAACACCATAACCCTAACGGTGTAATATATCTTAGTAGGACCGTACTAAATGTGCATATTAGTATATTAATATTTTAGTACGCCAATACTTCTAAGATCTATTTTTAAATCTAAGCCACTGTGTCATACATTTTCAACAACATATGTCGTACATTATAGGATAAAACAATGTAAGAAGAAGAGACAGACAATGCCCATGCAATAAGATACAACCAATTAAAGATATCGTATGAGCTTACACTGTGCTATCATCTTTTCAGGTTTTTTTTTGTGTTGTCTTATTGTGTGTCGTTATGTTCTGAGTTCCGTGTTGTAATATCCGTTGCTATTTCTGCATAATAAAGATGTTCGGTTCGTCGTTGTTTGTAGGAGGACACGTTTCTTATTGTTATAAATGCCGCTATAGTGACAACCGAAACATTTTAACCGTAACGGAAGCGGGAGGTTTGGTGCCGTAAAATCTGATTCAACCCCCCATTTCTTTGGAAATGCCTGTACCAAGTCAGGGCCATTGCGGTTTTCCCAGTTTTCCGGTTGTTGGCTGATTTTGTCTGTTTGTTGACCTATGAGTTTTGCCTTTCCCTTTGGAAGATTGCTCGGTGTTCGGTAATTTTGTTATTACCCTTATTTACGTTATTTCTGTTTGCTTGCATATTGTGTTGTGTTTTTGTTTTGTTTTTCTTCGTCTTGTGTAGCCTATGTTACCAGTTTCTCTGGATTGTCCTTTTCGTTATTGACCCTTCGGTATTCGTGAACTTTTATATCACACAAAACGTATATCAGTATGTGTGCGAATTAATCTGACTTAATAACTGACTCCTATATGCAAGACAAATTACTTAATCATTACCATGTGTGCCTAATTTTGATAGACAAAATAAATTCCCTTGTTCCATTGTTATTGCACAAGTGCATATCGAGAGAAAGCATCCCATCGATGGCCTCATGATTTTTATATGTAGTACAACCTCCATTTTAAATAGAAATACGCCATTGAACCCTATTTGACTTGATATTACTGATATGTATCTAGTTAGTGAAACTGTGTATAAAACAGAATTAAAGACTAGTGGGTTTCCTATAAGAATCTTATTATGCTTCGTGAATAGTAGCCATCTTGCCATTCTCTGAATAAATTTACAAGGCTTTAGTAAATGCATTGTGAAATTGGACAAATCAAATTCATCAAGTTTATGTATCACTAGAATTCCCAAGTTCGACATTAAAGACAGATTGCTATGAATCACATTGAAACACATAATACACACAGTTTAAGGACAAGTTTAATACAAAATAATATAAAATTTGAATGTAGAAATATGAATATTCTACTCTTCCTTTAGAACAAATATAAGCATACGTTATTTCTGACAAATTGCACCCTAGACAATTTGTATATCTCCGACTTTGATTCTAATATACATTTTACATGAATTGTTTCCCTTTATGGCGTACAAAAGATTCCTTCAACGGCAATAACACTAACACCCCCCCCCCCCACTTTTCCCCACCCATTATCTGTTTAAAATTTCAATATTGTGAAAACTTTTGACTTTTCTATTTGCTATAAATATTATCCTCTGATTTTTACAGGGTTCAGATATCTACTATTTTTGAGGAAGTTCATTAGCTCTTTGTAGATTGGATACCATTTTCCCGTCGTAATAGAAATAGCTAACAAGTATCAAAAGGGCATTACAACGTGTAATTTTAGAATCAAAAAGGTAATGTGAAAAGGGTTTATTTGTGTATACTAGATAATAAAACAATGTTTACTTATAAATACATAACTGCAACATATACTGTATATTACTGGTTTTCTTCATATTCTAATTCCAATTTATTAATAATTGCTAGATATGTCTAGTTAAAAAATAAAATTGGATTTAATTAACGGACTCTGTCTATACAATTTATAAGTAAAATATCACATTTTACGCCGATTCAAACAGTTCTTTAGTTATAATTATAATTTATTTAATCATGCCACGCATTGCGCATGTCATGAGTAGACAAATACTAAAAATGTGCAGATAAACGGAGGAAATCACGTGATTAATTGAATGGTTACATGCATCAAATACATTACTGTTACAACGGTTAGTTAATGATTGACCATTTAACTGTTAGGGGGAGGGGAGATTATGTGCTTCCCCGAGTCAGAAAATCTTTCTCTACGAAAAATCTGTCTTTTTTCGGAAAATTTTACCATCATTTCATGTTAAAAACTACAGGTACATGGTCAGAATATATTGCATCTTTCATGTATATATATTTTCTATATGATTTGACATCTACAATTAAAAAAGAGTACAGCCCCTGTCCCCTAAAAGTTAAATGGTCGTGCCCTTATTAAGAGGGTGGTTGTAACTAGACATCTACGGAAAACCAACGAACAGTTACTGTAGTAAGTATCTTGTAAACTGACATGGACCAACATTTTGTAGAGACAACTTATTTGTATTGATCAATATGTTCCTTTGGAAGCTAAAAAGCTAAAAATACGAGTAATCTAAATACCACATAACTACGACGAGGTCATATGATTTTACTTCAATATTGTATTGCAGGCACAAACATTGACATATACAGGGGCGGATCCAGGATTTCCAGTTAGGGGGGGCGCACTCAAAATAATGGCGCCGAGCGGAGCGAGGCGCGAACATTTTTGGGGTATTTCGTGTAAAAAATCACGATTTTAAGTATTTTTTTCCAAATTTAGGGGGGGGGGCGCCGCCCCTGATATATATATATATATGGCTATATTAACAAAATAGTTATAGTATCGCTCGTCAAAGTTTCAAATAGTGTATTGGATCTGTTTTATATTTCCCAGTAAGCTATAAATAACTATTGGCAATTTCAAGAGTTAAGCAGGGGTTAGGGTCATGGTGTTTAAAGCCACTTTCTACAATAGTTCAGTTCTATCATGGCTAAGTTTAATTGGTGGAGGAAACCAAAGTGCAAAGAGAAACAACCGACCTGTCGCAAGTCACTGAACAACTTTATCACATAATGTTGCATCGAATACAACCCGCCATGAGCGGGATTCAAACTCACAACTTTAGTGGTGATTGGCACTGATTTCATTGGCACTGGGATGTACGACCACGACACAACCCCCTCTCCCCTGAATATTTACATACATATGGATATATTAACAAAGCAGTTATCATAGCGCTCGTCAAAATTTCAAATAGTGTATTCGATCTGTTTAATATTACCCAGTAAGCTAAATAACTATTGACCATTTTAGGCTTAAAACAGCAAATGATAGAAATAAAAAAACATATAATAAACATGCACTGGAATTATCTCACAAATCTGTTTTCAAACAGATTAATACAGTAAAAGTCAGTGGTTATATTTAAGCATATTAATTCCATAATGCATGTATCATCCTCTACGTTGATTAGGACATGTTGTTAGTATGTTAAAGTGTGTGTACCAGTCTGCCTGAAATACAGAACAAAATTAACCGTCAAGCATCGTATGTAGCTTGTCAAACATCAAATCGTCATGCACTAATGTCACTAAATGGAATGTACAAGGCAACTAACATGCAACCTCTTTCTAGAAAAACACAATGGTTACTAAAACAATTTGCTTCATTCAAGAGCGGAACATATAATGTAGGGTTAAGGTTAGGGTTATCGTGTTCAATGCCACTTTCAACAATATTTCAGAAAATATAATATAACAATAATATTAAAATGATATTGCACAGATAAGGAGGCTGGAGGGTCTCGTAAGGTAAACAGGAGAAAATGCATGTATTTTGTTCTTGTAAAATAGAAAACAAAAAATACCATACTGTCGCAACGGTTCCCCAACTGTATTGAGAACTAATCATGTGCTAATCAGTCGTTGTCAATGTTATTTGGTGTGGTTTAGTAAGAAAAAAACAAACAAACAAACAAATGAAGTGCAAAGGTGCAAGTGCTTTTTATTTTGACATGTTTAAGTTGTGTGAATATGGGTAAGAGGTGAATCGTTTACTTCTTATGATAAACGTCTGCACGTTTAAAAATATATCTGTATTTAGGGCATTCGTTAAGTCTGTAGAGCCAAACAATAATAAATCCGTATTTAAGTTAATTGGTAAATTAATGGTGTGAATATATCTCAGTCTTGTTTGCATTGTAACGGGGACATGGTATCAGAAAATGGGCCGTGGTTTCTGTTGCCCCACATTGGTAGAATGGGGAATTTACAATATTTTTACGAAATAAGTGATGATTGAGAGAGCTGCATTGCATACACAACCTAGCGTGTAAAATGTGTCCCAGTCGAGTACAAATATAATAATAAATGGGTTTTTTCTTCCAGTTGTTTGTAGAAGGACTCATGTCTTATTTACGTTATTTGTGTTTGCTTGCGAATAGTGGTGTCCAACACTTATTGTGTTGTGTTTTTGTTTTGTTTTTCTTCCTCTTGTGTGCCCTATGTTGTCGGTTTCTTTGGATTGTCCATTTGTGATTTCCCCTTCGGTATCCTCTAGCGTTTATTCTTTAACATGACATTAGCTTTGACACAACACTTATATTTAAAGATATATAATTTTGATAAAAATGCAATATTTTAATGTTTTTATTGTAATATTTTACTGGAAAATATACACATGGTGTATTAAGTTGGTTGAACACTAACGCTGCTCGTCAAGTTATATGTGAGGATCAGGATTTTACTGGTATATGATAAACATTTGCATGACTGCTTCATTCCAGAAAGAGGAATAATTTGGTCCATAAAACTAGTTTAACACCGCAACTTTTTTATATCTCAATACCTGCACCAAGACAGGACAGTGTAAACGTGTTCAGCTTGTCTGGTTTGATACGATATTCCTGAGCTTGAGGTTCCTGTTATGATATCCTTGAAAGAAGATTGCTGCTAACTAGGAAGCTAATAAACTAAGGGCATCTAGTGGTTACGTTTTAGTTATTATTTCCAAAGAAAGCTTTACGGTCGACAAGTGTCTAAGCGCTACGTAATATATGCAGGAACTATTGGCCATGAATATTTTATTTTGTCGTGATCACAATCTCCCACCTTTCTGATTCATGACTTATATCTGGAATTTTGACAAAAGCAACAAGATGGATGCCACTAATGAGGCAATTACCGCTTACCTTTCCGAACAACTTGAATTCTTCCCCAGTTTCTACGTTGTTTGTGTTGCTTAAGCTGCAGTTTTTTGTATTGTCTGTTTTGTTTATCATTGTTTGTATTTGGCCATTGTATTGTCTGTTTTGTTTATCATTGTTTGTATTTGGCCATTGTATTGTCTGTTTTGTTTATCATTGTTTGTATTTGGCCATTGTATTGTCTGTTTTCAATTAATGGCTTCTGATTACCCTTTGGTATCTTAAAACTTGTCTTTGCATTTACTTCTATGACAGTCGGACCGGATTTGGGAACTTTTTTGTTTCATTATAATGATACTTTTTAAATGTATATTTTATACGATATTTGTATCAATTATTAAATAAAAGCAAATTAGACTACTAATAATATAGATGTATCACCTTTGTGGGTTCTCCATTTAAATCTGAATCCTTTACTTTCCGCACATCTGACATGGATGCTTGTCTTCTTCTCTCAACTCTTGCCAAAACATTAACATATGCAAATTCAACTAGAGCAGCAAAGACGAACAACAAACACATGGCCATCCAAACGTCAATTGCTTTTACATAGGAAACTTTTGGTAGTGATGCACGTGCACCGGAACTCTGTGTTGTCATGGTGAGAACTGTCAGCAACCCGAGTGATATACGAGCTGGAATAGCGTCTATATTTAACCAGAACGATACCCAGGACAGGAATACGATCAGAAAACTAGGAATATATATTTGGATGATATGGTAGCCATAATTCCTCACTAAGTGAATGTCCATTTTTATGCAAGTGTAATTTACTGAAATGAAAATAAAACAGAAACTCAACAATATTATCAGCCGGAATTACGAAATCATGTAATGTTGTATATATGTAATAAAAGAATCAATAATTACATTCAATAAACTGAAAAATACTTCAAGAATTTAGGTTTGATTCTATAGTGTTTAACTCCACTTTCAACAATATGTTAGCTATATCGTGGAGGTAAGTTTTATTGATGGAGGAATTCAGAAAACCCGGAGAAAACAACCGATTTGTCTCAAGTCACTGACAAACTTTATCACGTAATGTTGTATCGAGTACACCTCGCCATGAAGGGGTTCCAACTCACAACTTAACATGGTAATAGGTATTGATTTACACATGTAGTTGTAAATCCAACTACCATACGAGCACGACCACGACGGTCCCCGTTTATGATGACTAAAACGGGAGTCCAAGTTAGGAAAAACATCAATCAATTTTAGTGGGTCAGTGTGTACCATGTGCAAATGGTATAAATAACATGTGTCTCTGAAAAAACGGACAGTGTCATACTTACTTCCCACATATTGTTTTTCACAAGTACCAGGTTCGATATCTCCTAACTCAAATTGGGGAAGAAATAGCGTTGTTGGCATATCAATTGGGCTATCATGCCACTTCAATATCAAATTTTCTGTACTGTAACCGTCTGAAATCAGATAAAGATATATTAATAATAATTACTGTTACTTGTGATAACAAAGAACTGGCATAAGTGAGTGATTGTTGTTTAACGCCAAATAAGCATTCCCTTCCCCCAGCTATATCGCTGCGAGAACAAGCTACATTTAGATTAGAGGATGATGACGATGTCCCCTTTCACTAGACGAACATGTTCAGTTAGATTTTGATATTGCTAGCTCACTAAAACAATAGTCTGCGGATAAACATGTCGCTCCATTCGGACATGTTATCGTGAATCGGACCCAGCAATTATTTGGTCATCATCCTTAATGCAGCAGAGAAGCAACAAATACCTATTTCATAATCTTTGGCCTGACCCGAAATGGTCTCGAAACCACGATCTGCCGCACTAGATGTGAACAAGCTAGCCACCCCATCACTGAGGGGTCCATATAATGCATGACTAGTACTAAGCTTAGTATATACACTAGTTCTGATCCAAACACGTTGTGGTGGTGCAGGTTATGATGTTTAATCGTCGCTTTCATCAATATTTCAGTCATATCCTGGCGATAAACACGTAGTGTATGTCCTAAGATTGTACACACCTTGTTTCACAATCATGTGTAGTTGTACGTGTATTGAGAGAGTGAGTGATAATTAGATTGTTGTTTAACGCCAATTAAGCAATTTTTCAGCTATATCATGTCGAGAATAAGTTAAGTTTCAATGATATGATGATGAGGTCAGAGTTGGATTTTTATTGTGGTAGCTCACTGAAACAACAGTCCGTGGGTAGACATGTCGCTGTACGTATATTGAAGAGTTATCTCTATAAGAATACAAGCAGAGTGGTTTCTGTCAAAAGATTTTAAGAACATCGACAATTACCGTTTTCTCATTGCTATGTTATTTAGTTCTATTTATAGTATATATTAATAATATCACTGTCTGAAGTAAATAAAAAGAAATTGAAATACAAAAATTATCACACTGACGGAACAGTTCCAAAATTCAATCGGAACATTGTAGAAAGAAGTATTATCGATACCCCTAACATGACGGTTCACTTTCCTGTCTAGGTACAGACATTGCAATAAAAAGTGGCGGGGTTAGACTGGTTAACTAATTCGAATGTTGCATATGTTGTGTTTTACTTACAACTTTCCATACCCAAGGAACATATTTGCTCATCCAATGGATATTTGAGCAAGTTCATTTCACAGGTAAATGTACCAGATACCCTGAAAAGATAAAATAGTTATTTAATTACATGTTTTCTAGTTTCCAGTTTACCTCATGGTATTGTATCCGGATTGTGATCTCTGGGTTAGGGTTATGGTGTTTAACGCCACTTTCAACAATATTTCAGCTATATCGTGTCGGTCAGGTTTATTGGTGGTGGAAAGCAGAGTATCCAGAGAAAACCACCGACCTGTCTCAAGTCACTGACAAACCTGATCACATAATACTGTATCAAGTACACCTCGCCATGAACGGGATTCGAACTCACAACGTTAGTGGTGGTAGCCACCGATTGCACGGGTAGTTGTAAATCCAACTATCATACGATCACGACAACGACGTCCCCCTAAGAATTCTGATCTTTGGTATTATATCAGATGTCGGAATGATGGTTTTGAATATGCTATGCCCGGTTAATAGTATAAACTTATTGATGGGTGTGAGTGTAAAAACAAGTTTATTATTCCCCGACACACCAACTATTGCCCGAGGAAAAGCCAAGAGCAATAGTTAAGAGTTGATGCGAACACTAGCATTCATATAACCAGTCAATAAGTGTTTTATTATACCGAACATATAAGAGATTAAAATACCACAGAGAGACACATAATCTACTAGCCATGTTTTTGTTGTCGTCTGGTTTCGGGATTTTAGTTCAGCATAGGAAAAATCCAGAACATTTTTAAATGTTCATTACCGTGTTTCCTTCAGTGAATAAAGAGAATTAAAAAGACCACGAAAATGCATGCATCTCCTGTGAATAGCACATGAAATGTAAACAGTATATTAGACTATTCATTGGTGAATGGTTCATTACACAATATAGCAGTAAATATAATATTTTACATTGATTTTGACTATGTTGTCTCGTCCATCTTATAATTTTGACTGCATTATTATTTTACAATTTTATCTTTATTCGTCCATTGTATAATTTTGACTTTTCCGTATTTATTTTTATAAATATCACGGTGTTATTCCGTCCAGTTTAAGGGATCGTCGTGAACGTGATTGTATGATAGTTGGATTTACAACTACCTATGATTGATATCAGTTCCTATCACCATTGAAGTTGTGAGTTCGAATCCCGTTCATGGCGAGATGTACTCGATACAACATATTGTGATAACGTTTGTCAGTGACCTGCGACAGGTCCGCGGTTTTCTCTGGATACTCTGGTTTCCTACGTATACACAAATAAAACTGACCGCTACAATATAACTGAAATATTGTTGAAAGTGGCGTTAAACACCATAATTCTAACACGTCCAGTTTATAATATTGACTATATCATTCTTGCCCGTTTGTTATTTTGACTATTTTAATCTACGTTCTGCTTTAAATACCTACGAGGTATTTTTTATGACGTCAAGACGAGGTAGGTGCTATTTTACGAAGTTTCAAATGGAGTCTCTCTTGTGTTTCCATTTTATTTCTTGATCAAATTGTGTGGAGGACCAACATACTGGAAATGTAGGATGTAGGTATATGGTGTTTTACGACACTCTCAACAATATTTAAGCTATATCGTGGCGATCACTTTTATTGGTTGAGGAAAGCGGAGTACCCGGAGAAAACCACCGACCTGTCGCAAGTTATTGACAAACTTTATCACATAATGTATCGAATACATCTCGCCATGAATAAGGTTCGAACTCACAACTTTAGTGGTGATAGGCACTGATAGCACAGGCACTTGTAAATGCATTTACCATAAGATCATGACCACGACGGCCCCATATACTGGACAGACAATTATGTTATGAAAAGAAAGTTTAAACAGCAATGATCAACAATATTAACAATCCACAAAGCAAACAATCACCTCCCACCTCAACTCATTTAACATAAAAATGATCACGGCATATGAAGTCGGAAATCCAGGTCCTGGCGTGGGACAGGCGCAATAATGTGGAGGGATCAAATCGGTTAATGTACCTATGCTAAGTACGTACCTCATACTATATACTACATCGCCATCTGGATAGATGTGCATCAACATGTTAGGTACCGTTACGTCATGAATGTCAGCTTTCTTTTCGTTGTTGAAAAATAAATCTGGTACCCATACATTTTTAATGACTTTAGTATCCAGTTCTAAATGTGAAATACCTGGAATTTTATCGTACTTTAAACGATGATCATGCCAGCGTTGTCGTAGAAACATACTCATTGAATAATCCTAAAATATATAGTAACATTCATTAATTTAATGTTGACTATCGTTTCCCAAAATTAGCTCTAACGATGGTCTGTGTAGTGTCATATATTTAAATGATGGCTAAATTTCTACGCTTTTTCGATTAAATTTGTCATACCGGTGTAATTGTGTGATTTTGAATACTAATAAAGATGTAAAAGGAGTTCAGTATTATTTTGTGATGGCCCTTGTAATTTTTTTTTTCCTGCTACTTAATTCGCGCAGAGAGTACTGACGTAATAGAACAAATACTTGCAAAACATATTAGAACAATGATGTTTTAGTTCAATTTGGCAGGTGCTTGGACTTTTCTACATTGTAGGCTAAACACTATATACGTACATTGTCGAAAAAATATATATATTTTCACTGGATGCGAAATAGACCAGAAAAACCCCCTAAAGGTTCGCTATTATATCTATTTCTTAACCTTCTACATGTTAAAACATATTTTCCGACAATATATTTGTACATTTCGCGTGCCATAGACATGTGTTTGCTTGTGGAATTTATTAATATGATTAAATTCCAGTGCCACATTCTGAACATTTCCCCCTTCTATCGTGCATGTATGCCTATATTTAACACACATGTAATAATGAATGATGCGTGCTATTTTTGATCTAGGGATTGGTTCACTGAAAGTTCAGCAAAAAGAAATAGCTCAATTACTGTTTTAGAATGTATCTATCTTTGCCCACAGACTGATATTATTAAATATATATAATACTTACCATAGAAGAATCGCTAATTGAATCAATACTCATTATATAAAGCTGTACAAGGCTTATTACCGGATAATCTACAAACAAAAATTAAAGGACTTCAAAAATATTTTTTTTAATAATTAAAAAAGTGTTTAAAATGTTAGGAGTAACTGGTTATGGTGTTTGAAGCCAATATCAACAACTTATTCCAGTTATATCGTGGCTGTCAGTTTTATTGGTGGAGGATACCGGAGAAAACCACAGACTTGCCGCCAGTCACAGACAAACTGTATTACATAATGCTGTATTGAGTTCACCTCGCCATGAGCGGGAATCGAACTCACAATTTAAGTGGGATAGGCACTGATTACATGTAGTTTTAAATCCATCTATCATACGATTTCGACCACGACAACCGCAAAGTGTTTAAAGAAAATGTTTTCTTCTATTATTGTATCCATTTAATGCATGAACATATTTTGTTGTTGACATTTTCAAATCTCAGATTCAAAGGAAAAAACGAAAGATTGCCAATTCACAAAAGGGTTGTGCATGTTGTTGAGCACATCCACAATATACACAAAATGCTTTGCAATAAAAATGATGTTTATTCGTGTAAATATGAATGTTTTTATTGTCCTTTAACATAAATTATCAATATTGTTGAAAATGGCGTTAAACACCACAACCACTATAATATAATTAAAAACATAAAAATAACACCTAGTATACATCTGGTGAATGAATTTATTATTGCTTTCATTGTTGACTTGTGTTTAAGGAGCATGAAAATATGAAAAGAAAATGCATACATCGATTGCAACTACATGTATTTTTGTTTACTGTGGGACATTGTGAGAAAAAAAGTAAAAAAGTATGGTGTCCCTAAATACTATACTCGTTTTTTTTGTTTTTTCTTGATTGTATATTGTAAAATGTTATACCCGGTATGTGATATTAGGTTAGTTTACTTACCCTCATTAAAACTAGGAGATATCGTTGCATCATAATCTGTAAAAAGTCCTTTCAAAATTTTCTCCCTGGAAAAATTTATGCCAGTAAAATATGCAGGTTATATGTAATGGTGTTTAACGCCATTTTAAAACAATGTTTCAGTTATATCGTGGCTGTCCGTTTTATTGGTTTGGTGGAGAAAACCCCCGTCCTGGTGCAGGTCACTGACAAATTGTATCACATACTGTTGTATCGAGTACACCTCTCGCATGTGCGGGATTTGAACTCACAACTGTAGTGGTGATAGACATTGATTCCACAGGTAGTTGTAAATCCAAACATCATATGATCACCACCACGACTAGCCCTTGATTGATTGAGTCATTGATTGGTGTTTAACGCCAACTTATGCCCCTTTGATTGATTTGAACCATCGGTGGCGTAATGGTTAGCGCGCTTGCCTCGAAAGACTGGTTTGCTCGGAATCAGGATAATGTGTCCAAGTGGGGCGATATGTATATCCGCGGAATGTTGTTTCATTGAGCCAGCATTATAAAAATCCATATAAGGGTGTGTTGGCCTAGTACAAAGTGGAAATCATCATCATCATCATCTCGTTGAAAATTAACTTGTTCTCGCCATGACATAGCTGAAAAATTGGCGTTAAACAACAATCACTCACTCACTTTGATTGATTGATTGATTGATTGATTGATTGATTGATTGATTGATTGATTGATTGATTGATTGATTGATTGATTGATTGGTGTTTAAAGCCAGTTTTTGCAATATTTCAGTCATATCGTGGCGTGAACAAATTTTATTATTTAACTTAGAAAACCTCTTTGAAAAATACAACTAAAATACATGAATAGATACTAAATTAACATAATTAAAATCTGACCTGATTTTGCTATAACTTGCTTTATCGTGATCATGATGGTCCACTGTCAGACTTTGTGTAATTGTACAAAGTAATATTAACCAGAAGATCTTGTCTGTTAGAACCATCATGTACCATCGTCTGTAAATATCAAATAGTGAAATCTTAGAATTATTTAAACAAAAATAAATAATAACATGAACGCATGCGCATTATGTATTATTTAAAAAAGACAAGTGTCGTAATTAAATATTTAATACATATATCCCGCTTAAACAAATCTCTCAGTGAAATACTGTTTTTTATTTCAGATTTTTTTTTATTATGGTGATGAATAATGCTAAAATCAACATGTGTCATTATTGGTGTAACGAAGACTATTGTTTAAAAGGTATTTAAACTTCATGCTATCTTAAAAATTATTTCAATGATGTAAGGAATTAAGCAAAAAAAATATTTTTAGCAGTGTGATTAGCTCATAGTATACAACAGACAAATGGTTTAATTAATCCGAACACAATATATATTTATTCATTTCCTCCAGTAATGAAGATATATAGATAGAGAGTGATAGCTTTAGTAAATACAGAGTAAAAATAAATAATAAATAAATAAAAATTGCAAAATCATTTAAAAAAGATAAAAAAAAATCAAGAAAAAAAAAATCACTGTCACAGAGGTAAAATTGTGACTCGTTCGTAAACAGTTTTACAGACATTTCTGCATGCGTGGCATTTATCCTCTCGTCCGTTAAAATCGGTCAACACCTGAAATCGGTCACCATTTTGGAATGCACTGTCACGTGAGTTCAGATGTCGATGACGTCATTTATCCTGCAAACTGCGTCCAGAAATAGATATATAGGGTCTAACACCGAGGGTGTCACAGATTTTACTATCTTGCACCTTTTACGGTGTTTGACTCTTTTTCTCACCCCTTTCTATCGTGTCAATGTTTGTTTACTTTTTGTGTAGTTTTGGCGCATTAATTTGCGAACCGTATCACAGGACCAAAATGCCACGTGATAAAATAAAACAAGATTTTCATTTTACAGCTTTAAAGAGGTTCAATATAATAAAGTTAACAAACTTGTGATAGATTCTACAATAACAAAATCTTACACCTTTTACGATGTTTGCCCCTTTTTCTCATCTCTTTCTATCGTGTCAATATTTGTTTACGTTGAGAAAATATATAGAGTGCTCTCCCTTGTTCGGTAACTAACGTATCTAACCTAAATAAAAAAAATTACCTCCTTTTTCACCAACGTCAAACAACTTTTTTACAGGCATTTGTCGCGGTTGTAGTAGCATTTATATAATATATTTATAAAATACATTGTATTTTAATGTATTTTATTGTGAAATACATTTAAAATACTGCCAAAACACTATAAATCGACAATTTAATTCAACAATGGAAAACAATTTTGCGGGAAAAACGGCGTGTAGCTTGTCTTACCCTGGAGCCGGGGTAAGATAGAAAAATCTTTTTCACCTAAAGTAATGGACTACTTTATCCAAGGGGTGAGAAAATCGATTTACTTTCACTTTGATCAAGACAACAACGAGATTTAGACAGGTAAGAAAAAATATCTATAGATAATAGTGCCAAAATGGTGTCATCTTACTACCACCATTTTGACTTATTAATCAAAGTCAAATATTTCCAGAAAAAAACAGTCCGTAGTGGATAATGTGCATATCCTGGGTTTGTTTACATTCCACTGCGCATCTTGACCTATATTTACAACGACAATTGTATTGTTTTCGTTTTGAAATTCGGTAATTTCTTACACATTTTTCAGATTTTTAGCGGGAAATTGTGTGGAATAAGTATGATTTAATACAAATTCTGTACATGGAAATGGATAAAATTGTACATGAAGACAGAGAAATTCTCAGCTGAAAACAATTTAATGAAAAAATGGGGAAATATGATAAAAGCAAATTAAAAAAAATATTGTAGAATACAATCTCCTTGACCTATTGTGTTCCACATGACTATTTTATAGTTGACCGAATTTTAGGTAGCGTGACTTGTGCGCCATTACAAAACTTATGCAAACAAAAAAGGTCAGTGAGCCGACATTTCTTCATCGAATTAAACGATGTTTTGGCATGTTATTTGGCTTTAGTGTCCAAGTAAACTTGGCATTTATCTTTGATATAAATACCAATTTGAATGAGAATAATAAGGAAATGTCTTAACTAACCGATTTACGGTCACAGCTGGCTAACTGTGTTTCTACACGTGGACGATGGTATTCAATGTCATATGAACATGATGAATAGAAAATAATTTAAATGGTATGAAAAAAAAATGGTTGGTATCACATTTTTATATATTTTGCTATTTCAGCTAATTTATAATAATAAAATAATTTACAATAATAACGAAATTATATTTATGATAATTGAATGGTATATTCCAAAATGTGATTAAAAAAAGATCTTGAATTAATCCTTTTTTTCTGATATATCGTCTATAATTGAATACGGTAATAAGTCAGCTTCTGCTAATTATTATCGAGGCGCTCTTAGGAACTTCAAACGTTCATACGTTCTGCTTAGTATATTACTGGGTAATTTTTATGGGCTATATTGATGTAATGTGTTAAGTTAATAAAGGTTGTTTCGCAAAGAAAATATGAGATTACGCGTAAACAAACCTAATACAAGTCTTGTATCTTATTTAGCCCTTTATATTATATTAGAAATTATTTAAATTCGGACGATTTCGAGATGGATAATTCAAACAAAGGTATTATCAGTGTTAAATATGTTTGTATTTATTTCAACACTGTTACATTACTACTATCGTGATGATAATAAATATACATTTAAATTGAAAATAATGTAATAACTTTGACAAATTTGACAGTACATGTACTTCCTTTGTGAGTGCAGATAAGCATGTTGCCTGAAATAGAATATATGTGGCTGTGCCATGCTGAAATCGTGAAGAGAAAAGAAATAAACGTTGTGCAACACCAGTAGAAACATAGGTGAATTATCAAAACAGAATATTTATCTACATAATGTGAGACAGGCGCCATGTCCTAGCACTGAACTTCGATAAGACGGTAAAGGTTATTCGCAATTGGTTCCCACCGATGACACAATTTTGCAATAGTAACTCTAGTCTTTATCGATCGTATGATATGCATTTTGCATTGTACATATTCACTATTCCACCGAGGTGTATTTAAGAAATACAAGAGCCAAGCTGTCATCATTGTGTAAATAATGACATTTAATTTTCCAACGTGAAATATTCGCCTTAGAGTTAACACGTATTTAAAGATGATCTTGACATACCCGGTAGGTTAAAAAATCTGCCATCTGTGCAGGGTAAGCCAATCACTTTGCCATTTATCAGTTGTAGGAAAATCGCATTATATTTAAGAAAAGTTTGAATATACAATATACCAAAGGGGTAACCAGAAGCCGTAAATCGAATGACAGACAAGACAATGGCCAAAAGAAAACAAAAGTCAAAATGACAATGATCTACAAAACACTACGCATAAAACTGAAGATCGAGCAATACGTTATATGGTTGTAATTCAGATTTTCCCCACACGAACGATATCATCCGTGGTGATATCACAGTAGCGATCAACATAATGCATATGTAGCGATTTGTGTTGATCAACACGATACGTACATGTATGTATCCGTCTGTGTTGATATCATAGTAACAATCAAACACAATAAGTATGTAACGTCTGTGTTGATATCACACTTACAATAATACAATGTAATTGATTGAATAATCGAACATCTTACCCTGTTACATGGAAATATTCCATCTATTATAGTCTTGGGTAATTCCTACACAGTCCTGATAATTTTATTGTCATCATGGAGAAAACACAGATAAACAACCTGTATATGCCAACATTCCACCAATACAAACACGAAAGACATTAACGTGTATGATATTGCATTTACAATTACACTCTGCATACATGTGTCGACGGTTGGGTGATAAACAATAACAGACACTAATTGTGCAATGTATGACAAAAATAAAAGAACACCCTCCAGAATTATAGAGTGTATTAACATAAGATATATAAATATACATAGAAGTACTGTTACAACTGGGTTAACTGATATTCAGCTTTCAGGTCAAATTCCCAGTTCTTAGTATGACTGCAAAGAAGAAACGCCTAATTCATAGCAATGTGCTCTATGGGACGAACACAGCATATTTAAGACGAATAACACAACGGGGCCACTAGTGGAGAAGGAGTTCGTGTTGCTTAAATTTTATTTTCATTGTAATAGTGTCTATTTCCCCCCTTTTCTACTGGCCATAGTATTGTCTGTAAGTTTTCGATATATAGCTTCTGATTAATCCCTTTTTATTATCTTCAAACACTTTTTATTTTTCTGTTCCATTTATGTCTATGCTCTTTTTTCGGTGACTATATAAAGGTTGATATATTTTAGAACTACATGTATACAAATAGGTAATTGATTAACCTAAACTACAGGTACTTGGTGGCTATAAATTGTCATAGTGTAATAAACATTAAACATATTTTGAAGATGGATTGATTATGGTGTTTAACGCCACTTTCAACAATATTTCATTTATATCGTGGCGGTCAATTTTATTGGTGGAGGAAACCGGAGTACCCAGAGAAAACTACCGTCCTGCCGCAAAGCACTGACCTGCTTCCTCACACAATGCTGTATCGATTACACCTCGCCATGAGCGCGATTCGAACTCACAACTTTAGTGGTGATGGACATTGATTGCACAGGTACGATCACCACCACTACTACCTCAAACGTTTTGTTTAGACTACGTTTAAAAAGATTATTCAAGATTTATTACTGCCAACACATTTAATTTTCAAAGATAAATGCAGAACATAATAATATTAACCAAATCGATGGTGCAAATTGTTCTCGCCTCGAGTGTAATAGATCGTGGGTTCGAATAACGGTCGGGTCAAACCAAAGACTATGTAATTGGTAACTGCTGCATTTCCGATAAGCACATAACATTAAAGAGTAAGAACAAAGACTGGTTTGCTCGGAATCAGGATAGTGTATCCGAGGGAGCAACATGTCTACCCACAGACTGCTGTTTCCATGTGCTAGCACTATACAAATGCAGCTAATCGTGTTGGTCTAATACAAAGCGAACCTCATCTAATCGACATGGAGCTTGTTCTCGCCATGATGAAGCTAAAGCATTGATCATGGATCGTTAAGCAAATATCACTCACGCCTTCATATTTAATGGTACAATATAGGTTAAATTATGCATCGTTAAATACCGGTAGTTCGTTTTTTTTTCTCCAAAACATGCGTGTATGCTGCAAAACGAAACGGAAGTTTTTTTTATAAAGCGCTAATTTTTTTCTCCTATTCAAATGAGTTTGTAAACAAACAGGGACCCTAAGTGAGACGGGGGTCGTCGTGGTCGTTATCGTATGGTATTTACAACTATTTATGCAATCAGTAAATATCACCACTAGGGTTATTAGTTCGAATCCCGCTCATGGCGAGGTGTACTCGATACAACATTATGTGATAAAGTTTGTCAGTAACTTGCGACAGGTCTGTGGTTTTCTCCACGTCCTCCGATTTCCTCCACCAATACAACTGACCGCCATGATATACTTGAAATATTGTTGAAAGTGTCATTAAGCACGATAACCCATGATCTAAATTACCCTTTAATCAAAACAACTGTCTGTACACAGTTTATTTTCTTTTTAAAGCACCTCAAATATATTCTTAGATTTAGCAGTAAACATGGGAATTTGTGTGTCTCTGAAACATGATTTCAATATTAAAAACCCCGAAATTTAACATGCTTAAGATTGAAATATGTATTTATAAATAAAAGTACTCATTAAATCTATTAACATACATGTACTCATGACACGACTGTTGTTACATGTATATGTAGGACTTTCACATCAGCAATGACCTTGATTTGGTTCCATGTAGTGAATATAAAATGCTGTATAAACCTTGAGCATATACGTATACTAATTGTATAATTTGGTTACATTGCATAATGACCCAGTAAACATGTACTAAATAATGACTCTTTTAGTAAATTCCCGCAATTGATGGTGATGACGCATGAACACCTTTTATATATTATTTATTTAGATATGAAGTAAAAAACACAAAGTACCACACAGGCAGTAAAACGTTATTTAATTCTGTTTGTTAGACGACGAATTGTTATAGTCTCGGTGACTTGAAGGGCGACATTTGTCGATGGGACGTTATATTGGAAAGGAGTGCCGGCTTTATCCTCCCAATCCTCCATCCTCACGACTAGATGAAGATGGAAGAGTGTTTAATAAATTTTAATAAAGGCGATGGTGATGATGGGTGCTAACAATTCTGCAATATTCTGAATGGAGTGCAATTGTGCAAAGACGATCACTGAAGGGTTGAGTAGAGAGTGCAGTGCGTTATGACATCATACGTAAGAATGTCAAATGACAGTGTCAGAAAATACTATGCACCTTGGCCCGAGTCCCCTTAAATGTTGAGGCCCTATGCTTCAATCTGCCAAGTATAGATGTAAATTCGGCACTACTGGAAAACATAGAGTGTTGAACTCCACGTTAACATAAACATGCTGAAATTGTCCCACAAATAACCAGAACACTGGATATGTCGACAATAACCATAATCAAGTGAATAAATCTGTAGATATATAATTGAGTGCATATGATGTGTTTCTGTGATAACTGTCGTCAGCTAAATGTACACTTAAAGCCGAAAGATTCGAAAGTTAAATAAATGCTTTATTTTGATTGGATGATTATTGTTCACGTACAGTTTATGCTTAATCTTGGCAACGGGTGACTATATCTAGCGACGGGAAATATTCCACTTTGAACCTATTTCCCGCGGGAACTATACCTGTGGAATATATTTTTCCACGTATATGAATGTATTGTTGAATTGATACAGATATTGTTTCTTCGTGTGTATGTACAAATGTATCTGTCTTTTGTTTAATTATAATTAAATTATGAATGACTATATTTTGGTTCTTTATTCTCTTTCACTTGCAATGCAACCGTAATCAATCTAAATACAAAGTTTACCTGAAGTTGTTCGTATTACATTTACGCAATTTTTGAACATATACAAAATCACTTTTGCGCAATTTATTCATATAACTTTTGCGCAATGTTCATATACCTGTAATTTTAACTTTGTTCATTTTTGTTGGATTTAGAGAGAACAGAGGGCAACGTGTTTTAATTGGCTTTCAGAAGAGCCTAAATTTGCCTATTATATATAATATAATTAAGTTACTTAAGTTAAATTCACGGGTAAGTTATCTTTTAAAGAAACTGCGCAAAAATAGTTTGTTTTCTTCGAAAGAAAATAATATTGCACAATAGTAATGCAAAATAGCGCAAAAGCCAAACGCCGCTGAAATTAAGTATTGGTGCTTAAACACCCTAATCCAACTGTTGGTACAACGTTTATATAGTAATTACAGATATTCCCACCTGACATGTTAGATTTATCTAATGAATTTTAAAAAAGTGGGAATAGGTGTAATGAACCAATTTAATTTTGAATTATTTATGTGATCATTGTGACATTGAGATCTCTAGAGGGCAATAATTAATAGCTTCGGAAATTAGTGAAATATCAAAATCTCTAACATCTAAACTGACTGCTTATATTTATTATTCACACACTCAAAAAGTTATCCACATGTATATATCAGTTAAGGAATATTGTTATTTAAATATGTGATCAATAAAGATTTCAGCTTCATAGCACCAATATGCATAGGGCTTATCAAGGGTTAGGGTTAAGGTGTTTAACGCCACTTTCAACAATATTTCTGTTATTTCGTGACGGTCTTATTGGTGAAGGAAACCGGAGTATCCAGAGAAAACCACCGACCTTCTGCAAGTCACTGACAAACTCTATCACATAATGTTGTTTCGAGTACACCTCGCCTGAGTGGGATCAGAACTCACAACGTTAGTAGTGATAGGTAGTGATTAATTAGGTAGGTGTAAATCCAACTACCATACGATCACGACCAAGACGACACAGGGATTATTAATAAGAAAGAAATTTGTAGCAAATCAAACAATAAGGGCATATGATTGTTTTCAGCATTGAGACGCCAGTTAAGCAATTAATGATTGTTGTATATGTAGAAACTACTCGCTGTCCTATTCTAATTATTTATACAGTACATTCAAAAATGAACCAAACTCCAGATCATGAAGAGGCCATTGATTATTAGATATGTCATGACACGTAAGAATGCGCATACCAGACTAAGTCCGTATCATATTGTTAGATTGGCATGGGGTGTTGTCAGGGAGTGTTAGGTATAGTGTTGGGGTGTAGCAAAATATAATGGATTTTCTGTGAGTATTTTTGTTTAATTTCGACTGATTTAATAGATCTTCATTATAGTTTACCTCGTTCTGAAAAGGTCGTCCATGATGGTGGCCTTTGCAAACGAATATGTTCCTAGTGTTAGAATATAAATGATATAATTACGATATGTTGATCGGGAATTCAGTTCTGTGACACTGCATGCGGGTTCTAGTCAGATTAAGTTACACATTATTTTTGCTTTTAACATCTGAATGTCAAAACATCTAATGTTTTATTGATAAAACTGTCAAGATATATAAAACTAACGACAGTTCAACGTCCAACAAAACTACACATAATCTGATTATACTTCAAACATTTTAATACGAATATAATCAGCAAAACATCTCTGAATATATAATTGGATGTGTGTGCTCCATAATTTCGAATACTAACACCAAACCGTTAATCAAAGAAAACAGAGTGCGACAATCTGCATGTTATGTCCCGTGTAAACTCTTGTCTAGAGGAGAACAAAGTTCTAATGTGATATTGTGACCTGGACTTTATGTCGTCATGAAATAGTGTTTACGGACGGATGGCACATGTAGAGCAGGATTTGCACACCCTTCCAGAGCATCTGAGTTCATCCCCGGTTTTAATGGAGTACTTCTTACTCAATCTTTAGTTTTCTGAGTAGTGTTTTGTAAATATTTGTTTCTCCCCTTGTTGTTTGGCCATTGTGTTGTCTGTCCTTCTTCGATTTACGAGTCTGATTACCACATTGGTATCATGAAGCGCTCCTTTACATGTATAATATTGTCCATATGCCGATTTTCATTAGATACCTTATTGTATATGCTACATTTACAGGTCAATGTCAATTGTCATTAAGATCGCTCAAATCCGTTGATCGCTTAAAAAGGTATTACAATAAAATTTCACTCCACTGCAGCATTACACGACAAGACTCCACGTAGTAAAGCAAATGGCGCAACGTAAATATTTAGAAAATGAAATTTCAAGAAAAGACTTTATAAATTTACACTTTAGAAACAAACCAGAAATACATTCAGTGAGTACTTGACTGAAGAAAAAGGAAATGAATTATTGTTTAGAAAAATAGCTTCAACCAGTAAAATATAAGATGAAGAGTCTTACAGCCCCACTACGTCAATAAACAAAATTAACACATATAGAAACAAATCAGAAATTAATTAAATTTGGGGAAAAAAATCTGCAACCTGTTAGATATAAGATGAAGTGTCTTACCTTCTTATGTCAATAAACATAATTAACACGTTGCATTAATTGACAATCCGCTAAAGTTCAGATCTCGTTCTCACTGCAACTGACACATTCAATATTGAAACAAGATAATATATATAATATATTCTTCATCTACAATTATTAAAGAATTTGTAAGTTTACCGTTGTTTACAATCAATAGGAGATTGCTAGTTAATATACTGTACACAGGTTAATAAGCATAGAGCATCAATACAATCAAAATCGTTATTGAACACACCTGTAGGTAGTTATTTTATAAAAACAATATTTGCACTACAATGCTTTGCTTTGCTTGTCGTCGTATTGTGTACCTCATGTTGCCAGTTTCTCTGGATTTTTCATTTTTTATTGACCTTTCGGTATTTTCTAACTTTCTTATAGAACAATATTTGCCTTAGAATGCTTTGATTTGTCTATCTTCGTCTATGTTACCAGTTTATCTGGATTTTCCATTTTTTATTGACCTTTCGGTATTTTCGAACGCTTATTTACATCTCTTAGCATTGGAATGACAAAGATGTCCAGAATGTATCGAGTAGTAGGTAAACGTTACAAATATCATTCGACTTCTATGAGCCCTTCTAGACACACATATTGATGATTAAGATCGTTCTTGAACATCCAACATTCTGTGACCCATATATTAAGGCAAATTAGCAATAAAACTGTCATTTCTGTTGGCTATATTGTTCCCTATTAAATAGAATTTGCCAAACATGTGGATTTGCACACCTCTCATTTGGTGGAAAATAAGGCAACAATATAAAAAAGTTGTTTTTATATTCGTCCTGTGTCCAATTCCAATGTTGTCAGTATCTCTGAATTTTCAATACCGGATTGTTCCTTCTGTTTTATTAATCGTTATTTAAGTAGAAATGCAACAAATAAAAAACACTGACATACACTTTTATTTGAATATATTTAAGAAATAACTCATGGAAGCCAGAATGTATTGGGAGTTTTAACACGGATTGGCAGATATTTAGTATTTTATCCAGAGCCAGAAGCGAGGGATTAAATTTACTAATATCCGCCAATCCATTTTAAAACTCAAACCACATTCTGGCTTCCATGATTTATTTCGGTTCTGATATGTCTATGAGTACAAATACGGTAGCATACTTTGATTGGAAGACGGTAATTTACATTTACGTTTGCGGAAAATGTCGCACCCAATTTATGCTGCCAATGGAAAAGTCAGTCACATTCACCGGCGCATGTGCTAATTAGATTATACCGAATGGATAACTCACTCGGTTGTTAACAAAGCGAAAGAAGGACGTCATGTTAGAATAATACATATGTCATAATTAACAGAAAAACTTTACTCGCAACAGGTCGGTGGTTTTCTCCGGGTGATTCGGTTTGCTTCACCAATAAAACTGACAGCCACGATATAGCGGTCATATTGTCAAAAATGGCGTTAAACACCATAACTCTAACACTAATAGAAATAAATAAAAAAGGGGAATATTGTTATGCTTAACCTAAACACATATATTTTTATTTTGTGTAATCGTCTTCTATTTTGGGTTCTGAAATTAGGGGATGAAGGAAAAAGGCGTCTGCTGTTTTTGTATAGACAGGCGATAGTTATGATTTTTGGAAAACGAAGTGTCATTCATTGGTTGTTAGAAGGTGAGTGTTTGCCAATCAAACATTATCCTTTCCTAAGAAACGACAGATAAAGATATATAGACTTAGCTTGGCATCTTTCACCAACCCACCAATAGCTACATAACTTCTAACAATTATAGGCTATAGAATGATCGAAATAACAAGTGAATCACATGTTAGAAAACTCCCGAGAGGACATACTAATTGTAATATACCTGTGAAAAAGGACAGATCACACCATTTACCTGAACATTCTCGATCGAAGCGACAACAACACTTATCGTCTGCTAAACATACAAAGCAAAGGAAAGACATCAGCAAAAAATGGGACAGTTTGCGTCATATTCTGACAGACACAGGGGTGGTGTCGTAAAACATTATAAAATCAATAAAGATGTTGCTAATTTAGTTTTCACTTACCTAACAAAGGTATAGTATCACAAACTTGAACAGAATATCGACCAACAAGATTTGAATTGTCCAAATAAAACAACTTCTCTCCAGGGTTAATTTGGGAGTTGTTAAAAGTTAAATACAATGTAGTTCAAATATTATTACGGTCGATTATCACAGATAAATGCTATTATATATATTTATAATGTAAAAGTGTTATAAAAGTCATTAATTTTATAACAGACTTTGTTTAAATGATTGTAAACACAGTGCACGTGATGTAGCAATATAATGGACGTTAGAGGTACCAATAGGGGTCGTCCATAAGATAATAAAGGCAACGTCGTTCTTTAATTAGAAAATTAAAATAAAGGATGATTAAATCATATTTATTATTTCAATTGTCGTCTGCTGTGTTACATTATTGTATTCTGACCAATAATAATCTGAGACATGTCATGTGCATGAATTTATGCCCTGCTTTTTTATTGAGTTGCTTAATACTGTTATTTACATGTACATGGCCGATCGTTTGTATAAATTTATATACATTTATTATTAATCAAATAAGTTAAATATTCTAAAATCAATCTGATTTGCAACAGATGTTGTTTCTTAAGGAATGTATGTCTTACAAGTAAATTAACAACAAAAACAACAATGCACTATAATCGCTTCATTTGAAGTACACACACAAAGTCAACAGAGGTTGTTTTCCTGAGGACTTGCCAGAGTGGTCAACAGAGGTTGTTTTCCTGAGGACTTGCCAGAGTGGTCAAAAGAGGTTGTTTTCCTGAGGACTTGCCAGAGTGGTCAACAGAGGTTGTTTTCCTGAGGACTTGCCAGAGTGAAAAACAACATGAGATGCGTTGATGCCTCTTGTATGTATCTCCAAGACAAAGAGGGCAATATATTTGTTGCATTATTTTTAGTGGGGGACATGACAAAGTAACTTTATGAATTGTATGCAAGGGTGAGCAATTATCAACCAATTTCAGAAAAAAACAACATCCCAGGTGTCAACTCTAAAACCTATTAATGTTGGTAAACGGAAATAAAAAAACGACACATCCAGCGATTAAGCAAAACATCGACTACCAAAGTCACAAAAGAAAACATTCTTAAAGATAACAAAATACAAACAATGGTCAACAAAACTGAAAATTGAGCAACGTGAACCACACAAAAAACTTGGTGGATTCAGTTGCCCCGGAAGTGTAGGTAGTTCCTGCTCCACTGATGGTACACGTCGTGGTATTCTTAAATCATCCGATTACCATTTGTTACGGCTAATGCCACAATTTGAACAAAATGCTTCATATGCAAAATTAAATTTTTGATGCTTTGAGCTGACTAACTGCACACGAAATTGCATTGAGGGAGAAAGTCGGATGTTAGGCTTGTAACAGCTAGGTACAACTTAACGTGAACGTCTATTTCTGTGCAAAATTTAAATTTGTTTTTTTTTTTAACAAACGGGATTGTTTTCACCCAAGGACTGTAGTTTTAAATTGAAAACTAAACGATAACAAATGAAAAAAAGTAAATTGTCAAAATACCATTGAAATGCTCTTCCGATTGTAAAAGACATAGGCAATCCATTGCATAAATTAATATTCAGATTAGACCATAGTCTTTTGAGGTATAAATCTACATAATTATACAATATAATGAAACAATGATACATCATAAAAGTAATTGTATCATGTACAAAAACATTAAAACAAAATCCGGCGTCAAATCTAGGTAGGAATGATAAACATTTGTTTGCACCATTTCAACTAGTTATTAAATATTGCATGTTATCAATTAAACTATCATAATATTTTTGATTCTTTTCCATATTATTAAATTCAAAATGTTAGACCTTTTGTTAATATATTTAAATTTCAATTATTTGTTTTCCTAATATTGGGTGGCTCGATGAGTTAGGTTGCTGGATCTAACAGCTCATACAAGCCTATCACCAATACGGCGTGGGTTTGCGCCCAGCTTCGTTAATTACAAAAAGGTGCACTCCACTCGCAGCCGCAAGTGATAAAGTTTATCAGTTGCTTGCCCCTGGTGGGTGGTTCTCTCCGGGTACTGCGGCTTCCTCCACCACTAAAACTGGTCGCCATGATATAGCTGAAATATTGTTGAAAGTGGCAATAAAACACAAAAAACAATCAATCTAATATTTTGGTTTTGATCGTACCCGATGAAGGTTTTCCCAGAGCGCGCCGTGCGGACTAAATTTGATATCTGCTTTTTTATTTTCATATAGCAATAGTTTTCCTAAGTTTAAAGAAGGTAAACATCTTAACTTGTTACTTTGACTTTACTTGGATAACGAAAAGGTTGTATTCATAACCATTTATTTTGGTCACCTTTATAAAGAATCCTAAAATGATGTATATGTTAATATTTATTCTCCCCTGGAATCGTATTACAAATACTTTCTTACCTGCAATTGTCAGCAGATATCCATCTCTTAGCTACTAATAACACAAAATGTTTGTCAGCAATGTGATTGTGACGTGGTCTGTGGGTTATTTATTATTTAATGGTGCCACTATCCGGTCAAATGACTATTACATATTATCTATGCTACTTACAGTCCAATCAGGTGCCTCATAGGTCAACGATGTTTAGTCGTCCGCGAAAACTGGACACACAAGCTGTCTACACTAGTAGCGAATAACAGTTTGTTTCATTATCGTAATACATGTATCTATTATACAGCTCAACTAATCCTGGTCATATTATTATGTTGGTGTAAGAAATAATATTTATATAATAGCACGTGTCTGACACAGTTACATCTCGCAATATAATAGTGAGGAGGTGCGTCTATGTCTGCCATGAAAAATTGTTCCAAATCATTTGGTTTCTTAGAAGATAATTGGTTCAATAATTACCACGGGATATATTATATATTTCGCTATTGCTAATACCGGCCAATATATACCATCAGGATGTACATGTCTATGGACCATGTGTTTTAATAAAATTAGATCGAATTGATGTTTATAATACATTTTATAACCTATGCATAGCTATATGTATGGCAGTATGAAGCTCTGTAAGAAATATAACAATCTAGCAAAGAATATCTTTAGCAACTTAATAAAAGACAAAAATGAGAATGTAATTTTGTAAAAGTTGTACCCTGAATCAATAAAACGACAGACATTTTCATATAGATGTTAATGTTACGATATAGAGCCAATTTTTATATGCAAGTACAATTTGTATCTTGAACAACCAATAAAAAACACAACACTTTATAATGTCCGATGGAATTTAGTTCGCACGACGTTATATAACAGGTTGTAAAACACATCATGTTAGATGCTTTATCTGTATGTCCATATATTTGACTTATTGCATTTTGTGGTAAGAAACCGTCGTCGGGATCGTATGGTTGTTGCATGTACATTTGTTTGTATAACTACCTATGCTATCAGTGCCTATCAACACTTAAGTTGTGATTACTAAATCCGTTAAGGCGAGATGTACTCGATAAAACATTATGTGATAACATTTTTCAGTGACTTGCGAGAGGTCGGTGGTTTCCTCCGGTTTCGTCCACCAATAAAACCGACCGCTATGATATGACTGAAATATTGTCGAAAGTGGCGTTAAAAACCATAACCCCCGATTTGTGGTAATTAGTTAGATTAATGGCTCAATTTATGTATTGTCCATAATTTTTCTTTTAAATGGCAGGCAGGACAAGATGACAAAATAAAATTGTTTGTTCGTTCATCCTCCATTTCCGCTTTATTTGTTTATTAATTGATGTATCTTTTTACTGCTAAAGTTGGCGTTAGACACCAACCAATCAATCAATCAATCAATCAATCAATCAATCAATCAATCAATCAATCAATCAATCAATCAATCAATCAATCAATCAATCAATCAATCAATCAATCAATCAATCAATCAATCAATCAATCAATCAATCAATCAATCAATCAATCACTTTGTGCATATTTCTATATGGATACAAGCGAATATGGAAAATAAATTATTAACTTTTAATTTTCTTTTTTCAATATATTGAAAGGAGTACAGAGTTCTTTCGTTTTTCGCTTGGTGTTTTTTTATTTTCAAAACATATTATTGACCATAATTTAGACAAATCATCAATGTAATTGTATCATTCCAATGATTTGTGGGTTTCTGTTAAAGTAAGTCTGGGTGGGTAATTTTAAAATGGATATTTACCTATTTGCCTCTATATATATTTTTATTTAAATGCATTTTTATCAACATGCGTACCAATTGTTGCGTCTTGTTTGCTTGTTTGTTTGTTTTTTTATTCATTTTTCGTTTACTTCTTGTAATTTGATATTATTGCATATTATCAATGTTAATTAAAAATAATTAGTTTTACCTCCGCTTAATACATTACTATTTTTTAGTGATTGGTGCTTAACGCCAACTTTAGCAATATTTCAGCCATATCGTAGCGCTTGTTACAATAAGATTATCAATGGCATGATATATATTACGTTATTACAACACGCCGTTAAATGAGCTATATAATTCTCCGTCAGTATCAACCTTTAAAGGCTACTTTAGAATTCAATCTTCGATGCAGTTTTGGGAGGCGTGACAGAGGTTATGGTGTTTAACGCCACTTTCAACGATATTTCAACTGTATTGCGGCGAACAGTTTTATTACTGGAGAAATCCAGAGTACCCGGAAAAAAACATCGACTTGCCGCAAGTCACTGACATTTGAAGTAGTGATTTCACGTCATGATAAATGGAATTCCATTTTGTAGATATAGGATTTCTTATTGAGATGCAACATGCATAATATACGAAGATTTATTAATTAGTTTGTTCGCTTTCCAAATGCAATATGTATTATTTATATTGGGAGTCAGTCGTGTAAAAGTTTTATTCCCTTGTTAACAGGGTATTTGTCTTGTTGCTGTATTGAGTCTCGTATTACCTCATAAAATATAAATCTGTGAAAGTTCATATCCGATGCGTATGAATATTTCATTACATGCGTAATTATATTATTGTTTGTACATGTCATTACTTAGTCAAAAGGTTAATTACCTGCATGAGTAGCTAGAGATGTAAGTTGTATTGGTCATTTACTGCTTGATAAATCAATATTTATTATCCAATCATATCAATGTCATGGAAGTAAATACAATAAAAAACGTAGAAATCTAATTAGGTGCGTACGGCGCATGCCCTGAATGACCTCTCACCCGGTACGATCATAATCAAACCAATAGGAAAGTCAAATAAATTAAAAGGCATTGGGAGCAAGTACAGTGTCAACCAAAAGGGTCTGTATACGGTAGGTAAAATCGGTTAAGGCAACTGCCTGAGGTAAATTGACCTTTGTTTTAATATATTTCATTATTCAGGAGCTGTTAATTTCAAATATAAATAGTCCCAGATTCAGCAATAGATTGAACATAAACGTTAGAGAACACCGAAGGGGCAATACAAAAATGGACATTTCAGAGAAACTGGCAATATAGGGTACGCAAGACGAAGAAAAACAAAACAAAAATACAACATAATATTGGTTGGACACCATCATACGGAAACAAACACAATCAACCCAAACAGAATATAAGCTCTCGTACAAACAGGCTCCATGATGTTATCATTTGACATAACTAGGGGAGAGGGTTTGAATCCCATTAACCGGTTTTATAGGCTACATTGTTAGGCCTTTTTCCAAGACAGATCTGCACCGCTATAGCGATATTTCATTATTTTCAGTAATTAAAAGTGAATGATATGTAGTTTGTCATTTTGTTGATATTGGTTAATTGCAGAAATTCACAGTTCAGATTATATTTTGATGAAAAGTTAAAGTTAAAGATAATTTGATTGATTGATTGATTGATTGACTGACTGATTGTTGGTTGCTTAGCTTAGTTCATACATACTCATGAGAAAAATCGGTTCAAAATTTTTTCACATTTACGTCATCCCTACACTGAGATAAAGAGGGGAAATTTGCCTGTCCCCAGACATGACCTGGATTTCCAACGTTATATATTGTGGTATTTTTTTGTTTTGCTTAACAAGTTGAGATGGGAGTCCATTGTTCGTTTTGCTGATATTGGTGGAATTGTTTAAACCGTCTATCCATAGGTATACAAAGTAAACAAAAATGAGGTAAGACAACGGGTTAACGACTTTTTACTGCCACTTTACAACTATGGTGAGTTGGGAAGGGACGAAGCACATTTAACAGCTACAATACGCTTGTTCCTGTTCGAGATCAACATTAGGGAGAGTTTGAAGATACCAAAGGGGTAATCAGAATCCAATTCAGAATCGATTAAGTTACAATTATCATGGTACTCATAAACACGCCACTCTCTAAGATCAATGGTCAGTGTTTCTGTATTAATACGTGGTAACTCTCATCGATAGGGCAACTCCTATCCAGTAAGTCAGAAATGGGTTGGACAACCCTGTTAGTGAAGCCCCATGGACGGGCACGAGTGCATAATAAATGATACGATGTAAATAATCATGAAATAACTTAATAATAATAATTATATATTGTTTGACGCAAATGGTACAAATGTTTTTGATTTAGTGTATTGTGGACAAACGTTGGTAATTATAATGTTTTTTCTCTCGTGCATGACATGCAAATGTTATCCATCACATTTGACAACTTAAGCATTACGCCGATAATCGTTGCCATGTTATTGTACATTAAATCGAGCATTTAGTTAAGATATTTAACATAATAACAACACAATAATAGAGATATATTCCCAGCATGCAATATAAAACGATGTAATAAGTAGCTTCCTGTCAGACTAATCGTTGTGTCTATACTAACATATACACTGTGAATATAAATGGATGTAACAAAAGGAAAACATGTTTGTACAGGCAGACAGATGATGTATCTCTCTTTAGAGGGTCTTGAACCATTATGTAAATATTATAAGGGTCAGTGTAGTGTTGTAGTATTTCTATTGGAGTGGAGCCTAATGAGTATAATTAGCATAATGAGTATAATGAGCCTAATGAGGCAGTGTACTCGATCTTTAGTTTTAAATGTATGTTTTGTAGCTCGTTGTTTGTTCTTCTGTACTATTTATTTTGGCCATTGTGTTGTCTGTTCTTCTTCGATATACGGTGTCTGATTGCCCCTTTGGTATCTTCAAACTCTTCTTGTAGGTGTGAAACCACTAATTAATTTCTTTAAGGTTTTCTACTAAATTTGTGTTTTTTCGAGCCTACCTGGCCATTTTATCTTAAGTTTAACTTTTCAAAGACTATACATTTAGTTTATAACAATTTTATTTGGTCATAGAGACAAAAAGGATAAGACACAAGTTTTACCAACTTATGAAGTGTTCTCCTTGGAATTACATAATAAATATAACACATATACATATGAAAAAGAGCAAGCACATTAATGAAAGTATACCAGTAACAATTACGCATGTAAAAGAGAACAGAAAAACAGTGAAAAAAAAGGGGAAAAAAAATTTTGTTGTGGACACGATGACCATGCTGTGTATATTAATAACTTTATACAATGAGGAACTGCTGGGTATATTAATAACTTTATACAATGAGAAAAATGAGGACTATACATTATCTGAAACGTCCATGATTCCCCTACGTTCTGTCAAAATATCAGGTCATGTTTAAAGTCTTGCAATGAAATGCCAAGCTATGGAAAATACCTACCCTAAAAACAGCTATGTTATCCCCCCAGAAATTCCCTATTTATAGGTCATGCATCAAATCCTCCATATCCATATTAAAATAAAACTAAATCAATCCAATTTGGGCTCAAAATAATCTTTATACATTTATCCTCAATTATCAATTTTAATTATTCCATTCCATTCAATATTTGCCACAATACAACAAAGTGAAAGAACTTTTTTCTTTAAAAAAGGGACTACTTTTGTATATGTTCTTAGCTCTGATTGGTTGAATTACTGGTTTGACACCTGTAACAAGACATATCCAAAAACTATGATGAGATGTTCATTTCTTTTTCGAAGATGAAATGTGATATAACATTATCAGTTTTCCATATGTATGAACAGGGGTACTGCCATTACACCACCCAAGGCTTGGGAATTATTTTATTTCAGGAATTGTGCCGACAGTGTGCTATTTTTCTGTCGTTCATTTTATTTGAAAAACAAAAACCGGATTCCTTTTGTCAAATGTACTGTGCAATCAAAACATGTGATGTATTAAAACACAAACATGTTAATTATACAGTAATAATTTTCTATGCAGACGATACATATAATGTTAGTTTTTAACATTCATGTGCGTAATTATTGGAAGTAAAAAAAAAGAACGAGTATGATATAATACAATCCACCTATTTCGATTCATGGTTGCTGATTGGCCCTTTGGTATCTTCAAACCTAACCAGTACGTTTACCTTGCAAGGAGGTCTTTGTCTCCCGTTGCTTATGTTAAGACATACGTTTATCTCGTATGCTATTATATGCATATGACCTGTTGAATTAGAGCCAATCTCGGTGTGTTTTCTATTATGA
This sequence comes from Gigantidas platifrons, assembly GCA_002080005.1. Lineage (NCBI taxonomy): Eukaryota > Metazoa > Mollusca > Bivalvia > Mytilida > Modiolidae > Gigantidas > Gigantidas platifrons. The sequence continues at coordinate 235,131 of MJUT01049468.1, read as the reverse complement.
TTATTTATATTAATTATCTGGCGGTGGGAAATTGCATAATCACAGGAGGAGACTCGACATCATAGTTCACGTTTAACTCATGTGTGTCTGTATTGTATCTCCATCAACTCATTAAAAGGTATTTAGGCGTGTTATGGTGATTGTATAACATCCGGCAAGCGATGTTATATGTATCAAGATAAATTTTATTAGAATTGCAATATAACTAATTGGAAATCAATCTGTGAAAACAACTTCATTTCCCTTTTTTCTAAATGTTGAATGCTGAACACATCATTTCACTCAGATATTATCCAGTAAAATCAATCTCTTGTTAAACATGGCGATATTAATATTTCTAGCTTTGCATTGGTATATCGTGTACGGTTAGGGGGTTATGGTGTTTAACGTCACTTTTAGATAATGGTGTATCTATTACACCTCGCCTGAGCGCGGTTCGAACTCAGTATGTTAGTGGTGATATGCACTGATTGCATATGTACTTATAGATACAGCTATCTTACGATCACGACCACAACGACCCCTCTTATGTCATGCTGAATAAATCAATGAAATACAAATTCCGATATGATAAGAAACTTCACGTAGAAGCCGTTACTGTGGAAAAAGTTTTATTCGTGGAGAACAAATTTTCGGGGATTTCTTGGGTCTACCAAGCGACGAATTTACGAATCCAGTGAAGTATATTTATATTTTCAATTACATATCAAACACTAATGATACCATAATTTTGTATTGGAAATTTGATATCCACGAATTTAAGAATCTACAATTATGTTTCTTGTGAGCAATCCACGAAAATTAGGATGCACGAATTTAAGTTACTTCACAGTATATCATTCCACGGTCACTATTGCAAATGCACTGCAATAAATAGCAGTACATATTGCGGAGAACTCGCAGCAAGTGCACCTTGCACATTGTTTTAGCATATGGAGACTCGACCGGCGGTCTCGCCTATGATGTAATGTATTTACATTAAATATAATATGTAATCTTCAACTTGTTGCAAGCGGTCAGTATTTGGTAGAAATAAAGCTAGAGATAAACTATGTGACATACTAATATACATATGATACACTGATCAGTCCACGCCACGAGCGACAGGAATTTTTTTATATCTTTGATCGTTTGTAACAATGATTGAAAGGTATAAGGAATCTGTCGAAGTATTGTAACAACAGACTACAACAATGGACTGTCTTCATGGCTTGTGGACACTTAATACATAATAATAAGATAGACATTCGGAAGCATACTTTGATACAGTTGGATTAATTTGTGTTATGATATGAGGTGTAAGAATTGATGAGTTCCTTTATATAATATGGCATTAATATACATAGATAAAATATGTCTGGTTCTTCACTGTAATTGTTGGAAGAAATAATGATCAGTTGTCAAGAATATGTATTGTATATAATGCCAGAATGTAATAATTATATTGATATCAAAACTCAGTACGGACCAAGCGTTTCTGGATTAACTTTCATTATGTACGCAGAAAGACAAAAGAGTAGAAAGCCAACTAATTCAAAACTCTTTTGTAGCACAAAGAGCTTAAACATGATATATAATATATGAGACAAATGTTCTTCAAAAGAAACGTTAGAGTAAACCGCCGAGGCAAAAATCAAGAAAGAGCAATCCCGTGAAACTGGCAACATTGGATGCACAAGACAGAAGATGAAGACAAAGAAAACAAATAAACACAACACAGTATGTGTTGGACATCACTATACACAAGACAGAAGATGAAGACAAACAAAACAAATAAACACAACACAGTATGTGTTGGACATCACTATACACAAGACACAAGACGAAGACAAACAAAACAAATAAACACAACACAGTATGTGTTGGACATCACTATACACAAGACACAAGACGAAGACAAACAAAACAAATAAACACAACACAGTATGTGTTGGACATCACTATACACAAACAAACACAAATAACGTAAATAAACATTAGAGAAACCGAAGGGACAAACAAGAAAATACAATCCAGAGAAACTGGCAACATTGTATACACAAGACACAAGATGAAGACAAACAAACCAAATATACAACACCACTATGAGCAAACAAACATAAATAACACAAATAATGTAAGCAAGATATGAGTCCTCCTACAAACAATCGGATGAAAAGGCGAACCGAACATCGTTTTATGATGAAATCGTACCGGACATCACAACACAGAGCACAGGTATTACACGTCCTTTACGATCCCCATTAACTGAGATAAGAGATCTCTCTTTATCGACAGCAATAGTGTTATCTGTTGTAGGCCATTGATTAACAATGACTAAATCATGATAAAACATTAGCAGAGCTAAAGACCGGCAACATATGCTTCAGTAGATTACATAGGTTATGACGGTACGAAGTTACGACAATATAGTCTGATTAAAGGATGAGCTTTATTACGACTACCTGCTGTCAGTTAAAATGTGACTTAGTTAAAAACAACAAACATCAATTTAGATCTTATTATTAGGTAAACAAGCAAATAAACACAAAACCGATAATCGTTCATTTTCATGTCAACATTAAACCGAGAGGGATATCAGCATATTGTCTTTACTTATATATTTGATAATAAATTCAAACTGCAGGGGGGGGGGGGGGCCNGGGGCCCGCGTGGCTCAATGAGTTAGGTCGATGGATCTTAATAAAGATAAAAAAAAAAAAGGTCGCTGGATCTAACAACTCATACAATCCTATCACCAATACGGCGTGGGTTCGCACCCGGCTTTGTAAATTACCAAAAAGGGTGCACTCGACTCGCAGCCGCAAGTGATAAAGTTTACCAATTGCTTGCCCATGGTCGGTGGTTCTCACCGAGTACTCCGGCTTCCTCCACCACTAAAACTGGTCGCAATGATATAGCTGAAATATTGTTGAAAGTGGCGTTAAACATCAAAAATCTAAATTAAATCAAATCAAACTGCAGTTGTAACTTTAAAAAAGACATGTGCCTGTTCCAAGCAAGGACGTTAATTTCTAAAGTCATATTTCGTGATCTTTTTTTATGTTCAATTATTTGAAGTGTGAGGTTATTGTTCGTTTTACTTCAACTGCTACTGATGGGATAGGAAGAAGGTCAGATGCCATTGTATCAGAGGTCAACATTGATTCTATAATCGAGTAAAGTTTCAGATCCTAAGAGAATTGAATCTACTTTTTGTTAAAAGATCAATGGCTTTCCTCTCGTATACAATGTGTAAAGTTAATAAACAATACAGTAGCTCCGTGTAATCCGTAAGATAAACTATATACTTCAATTTAGGAATCACTGATAAAGGTTATAAATTAGATCGTTGATAGATAACACACACTGTTTAATTTCCACTATCTGTTTTACACAATTGATTCTTAACTGCAACAATATCATTATTGAGTAACTTATTTTATTCCAATGCGTGAGAGTGCTAAGAATTAAATTCTTGAAGGAATGAAGATATTATTATTATCAGTATGTTGTTGTTTACTCTTTGCCAAAGTCTCAATCATATTGTGGAATGAAAATGTATTCTAGGACAGTAACATTAAACAAGAACTTAGAGGTCCATGCTTGGTGGTTTATGCTGTTTAACGCCACTTTCAACAATATTTCAGTTACATTGTGCCAGTCAGTTTTATTGGGGAAGTAGACTGAGTACCCGGGAAAAACCAAGATCTGTCGCAAGTCACTCACAGACTTCATAACACACTACAAAGTAAAATGAACGAATAAAAGGGCTAAGTACATTGTCAATATAAACAAGATTGCTATGCCATAGCCATTGTCTCCCGCCTATTTACATAGATCTGTGTATAAAGTACTTTCATTAGTTCCTATGACTGAAAAGGACTAATCTTTAAAGAAGATGTGTCGTCAATAAGCAGTCGAGAATTTCAATAGTAAACAAAATAATGAAAAACTTCCATGTTTTTGTAACAATCATTCAAACTATTTAAAACAGCAGGTGCTCATCTCCATACACCATTTTTATGCCCTTAAAATTTAATTTGATTCTACAAAATTAAACGTAAATAAATCGCCATTTACAAATCGCTTTTGCCACCATCACATTCCTCATGTGGGAAAAACCCTAGATATCAATTTTTGTTGAAACTGACGCACTTGGAAATTTTACGCATTTTGGCGGCCATTTTAAAAATGGCTGCCAAAATGACCGCCATTTTGAAATCGCATTGGTCTCGATCACATTCCTCTAAAAACCCCTAAATATAAATTTTCTTTGTAATTAAGAGCATTGGAGCACTTCGAAATGTTTTATGTGTTTTGGCGACCATATTGAAAATGGCTGCAATGGCTGCCATTTTTAAATCGCGTTTGTCACTGTCACATTCCTCAGGTCGAAAATCTTCTAAATATCAATTTTCGTTGAAATTGTAGCATTTGAAATTTTGCTGTGTTTTGGCAGACATCTTAAAAAAGCCTTAATGGTCGCCATTCTCACATTGTACTCAATTTCGAACTTAAGCTAGAGATTCCTAATATAATGAATGTGTGTAAGTTTGAAATTAATTGGTCAACAAATAAAAATCTTAGAGCGCTTACAACATATCTCGTGCTTTGGCAGACATCTTAAAAATGTCCGCCATTCTCACAATTGTTTTCCGAATTTTGCCCAATTTCGAACTTAAGCTAGAGATTCCTAATATAATGCTTATGTGTAAGTTTGAAATCAATTGGTCAACAAATAAAAATCTGAGCGCGCTTACAACATATCTCGGACGGTCGGACGCCTGGCATTTCCATATCCCCCGCTCGCTTTTTGTAGGCGGGGGACAATTAATAGTGTGCATGTTAACTTGGGTGTACATGTTACCAAGCAATTGAGAGAAAAAATTATAAACGGTGAATACATAGATTTATGTCTTTTGCTGGATAAGGCCAGTAAGAACAGGCTAATGTGCTAGAATTTAATGCTTCAGGTCAACTGGTAGTTAAACAAAAGGTCGGGAAAATAATAACAGATGTGGCTAGATGCATTTTTAATCTTCACAAGTATATACATTTCTGCTCACCCAAATAGCTCGCAAGGGTTATTGAAATATATGCATGATGTCAAATTGGGCGCAAGGCGTTCCACAGGATTAGGTCAGCAGTTTAGGATAAAAAAAAAAAGCACGTATGCCCTCCACCTCTTGGGGTCAAGTTGATCAAGAACTTTGGCTGATATATATGAATAACATGATACTACCATCTAAGTCAATTCAAATGGAGCGAAAATAGGACAGTACCCAGGCTAAATGCTTGTATCTTAATAATAAGGGAAGGTGTGCAAGACCATATTGCAGATATGCACATAAGTGTTTAAAATATGATAGTGCTCATACAGCAATTAATTGTAGAAATTCAAATTCAAGTTTCATGGGGAGTAATAATTTTCGAAGACAACNNNCCCCCCCCCCCCCTCCCTCACCAAGGTAGCACTAGCAGATCAGAAAATAATAAAAGTTTTCGGAACAGACAATTTAAACAGTCATTTCAGGGAGTGTTAAGTGTGTTATTGCAAATTATCCTAATTCCGCTGACAAACAAATTTTATTAGACAGTTTTCAGTATGGCTTTAGAGTACAGTATGATGGTCCTCGATTTCCTTTTCATTGCAAAAATTTTAGTTTCCGCATATCAGCACGACTCTGAATTGGAAGAAAAGCTGTTAAAAGAGCTAAATTTAAGAAGAATTGAAGGTCCTTTTGAAGAGAGGCCATTACAAAATTTGCGAGTCTCCCCATTTGGCTTAGTCACAACAGCAAAAACTGCTGGCTCAGGCTGATGTCTAATCTACCATTTGTCACATCCGACTGGTAGAAGTGTCAATGATTTTATTGACTCAGAGTTTACATCAGTACAATATACTTCATTTGATAAGGCTCTTCAAACTATCAGTAAGTTGGGTCAAAATGCATTGCTTGCTAAAATTGATATTCTTTTGGCTTTTAGATTAGTGATTTTACATCCTGATGATTTCTATTTGGCTTTAAGTTCAGAGGTAAATATTATTTTGATAAATGCTTACCAATGGGCTGCTCTGCATCATGTGCTTTATTTGAAAAAATTGCATTTTTTTTTGGAATGAGCGTTTAAAAAAAGATCAAAAATGGATTCGGTTGAGCATTTTTGGATGATTATTTACTGGCGGAAGAATCAGCCACCCAAAATTGTAAAAACAATTGATGTCAGTATTCAGGGGGGTTTGTAATTTCATAATGACCTAGGCGTCCCGCTTGCAGAAGAATAAACAGAGGGTCTAACATGTGTTTTGGTTTACTTAGGATTAGTAATTGATACTATTGAAATGGTAATTCGCATACCAGAAAATAAATTGGAGGAGGTCAAGTCAAAATTGCTTTCAGTTTGTAAAAAAAATAAGGTCACTCTACATGACCTTCAGAGTTTAGTGGGGTCACTGAATTTCTGTTCAAGAGCCATTCCCAGTGCTCGTGCCTTTAATAGACGTTTTTGTGAAGCTATGAAAAAAGATATACAAGTTTGGTTAAAATTTTTGGAAGAATTTCATGGCTATTGTAAGTTTGGTTAAAACAAGTGGATTTCAAATGAGGAAATTTCTCTCTTTACTGATAGTGCTGGAAACCCAGATCTGGGGGCTGGTTTATTGCTTAAAAAAACACTTGGCATTTTTTCCATGGCCCGAGTCTTGGAGAGGAAAGGAAGTTATGTCTGATATTACATTTTTGGAGTTGGTGCCAATTGTACTTTCAATTTTTCTGATTAGGCATGAACATGCGAATAAGTGGATTGTTTTTCATACTGATAATAAGGCATTAGTGTCAATTTTGAATAAAAAATCCTCAAAATCTAGGCGATTGATGCAGTTGGTGCGACCGTTTGTGCTGCAATCTATGATACATAATATGCAATTTAAAGCTTGTCACATTCAGGTTATATTTAATTGTAAAGCGGGTGCTAGTGCTAGGAACCAGATGCAGATCACCAACCTATGAACATTCCCAAAAATTTCGAACAGTTGATCTTGGAAATGAGGTGGGACGATTAATTAAGTCACCAATTACAGAAAACACTAGAGAGGTTTACGGAAATGAATTAAATTGTTTTGATCAATTTAGAGAGAGTTATGGCCTAGAAGTCGTTTGGCCACCGCTCTTATCTCATGTAACAATTTTTATTTCTTATCTTTCATTGAGCAAAAAATCGCACAATACTGTGTCCGCTTATTTATCAGCAATCAATTTTCGTTGTAAAATTGCACATCATGAAGGGTTTACAAATAATTTTTAGTGTCCAATATGTTAGAGGGGATGAGAAGAGTGCACAAGACAGTGAATACCAGTTTGCCCATATCTGATACATTATTAGGTCGTATTATTAAAATTCTACCTTCCATTTGCATTTCTGATTTTCAGTAGTTTTGAACAAAGCATTAAAAGGAATGGGAATCGATTTCTCAAAAATTAAGACTCACTCATTTCGAATTGGAGCAGCGTCGTGTCACTTTGAAAAGGGAAACCCCCATGAGGAAATTAAAAGATTAGGTCGATGGAAATCTGATGCTTTTAAGACTTATATTCGAAAATTTTGAAAATTTAATGCACAGTATCTGCACTGCTTTTCTCATCCCTCCTTATTTCTCATTCATGTACAATCATTAATATGTTTTCCATTTATTTTAGTTGTCATTGAATGTGTTAAATATATGTAATGTACAATTTCTTGCATTGATATGATTTATTGACAAAGTACAGAAACAGATTTGGATCGTAAAATCCTCTATTGTAAAACATGCTTTCACATATGTCAGGAAATCCCTTGAGGGTGTTAATTTAGGTCTGTGACGGTGTCATGCTAGAGTATGGTGGCAAGGAAAAGGGGGAATGAGATGGGCGCAGTTTGTTCCAAGGGTTCAATATTTGCTAAATTCTGAGGTACTTATAATTCATTGTGATGGAAATAGTTTGGGCTATGTCCTTTTGCATACATTAAGAAGACAGATTTTTTAAGCTACTACGGAAATATTGTAGGGGCCAAGTGTGCCCCTACCAAATTAATTTTGGTAGCACACACAATTTGATAGGGGCCTATTAGGCGCGAATGGCGCGCCTGTCACCTCGCTTGCGAGGTGTCTTACGTCCGGGGTCCGCTGAAGCCCTGGGATAACTGGTGTAAAATCCTACATTCCGGCCATTTCCTGGCAGCAAAATTGGCCATTCAGAAACTATAATTTAATACAGAAGATAAAACATTTCCAAAAAATGTTCCTCAAAATAAACTTATTTTACATGCACCAATACACTATGACTTCAGAAATTTATAGTTGAAATCAAATTTCGGAGCGATTTAGAGCTTGAGATATGGTGTGGATGTTTGTAGCTTGTACATCCTGTAGTACTTGTAAATGAATTTTCATTTTTTTGTTCCTTGCAATATGAACAAACCATGCCGGTTTCAGTATCAACTACCCATGGACGGTTTTGTTTCCATTCCTTTAAAAAGTGTCTAGAGCATTTGGACTTTTCATAATCTCTAAACTATTGTGTTCTCTGTTCATTTTGCCTTTTAAGAGGCACAGAGTTCCCCAAAAAGAACTGACTTAAATCGACTTGGCGAAACATTTCGCCAACCGGATATTTTGAACGAATAAGTAAAATTAAAAATCAAAGTCGGAAAAGTGTACTATAAAATTCCGTAATATGACTCAATAGAAAACGGCATGGTTTGTGAAATACAACAGAGAAATCATCGTTGTTCAAATAATTATTTGTTACCTAAATCCCTTTACAACAAAAACTAAATTCTTTATTTCAATCTTTAAATGACGCAAAATTAATGTAAAAATTGACATCCCTATACGGAGGTGTTAAATAGAACAGCCGTAAATCTCCTTAACTGGAGATAAGATTCGCATACACCAAAATAAGCTGGTTCCTGGGCTAATACTACTCTAAAGTTCATATCGCGAAGCGGATATCAGTTTGATATCAAAACAAAAAATCGGGGCTTAAAATCGATCGATGGAAATGTCAATATTTTCGGATTTCGATCTGAATAGGAATTATTACATATAGATTTACATTATTTTATTTTTTCTATTTTTCACTCGCCAAGTGGACGATTGAGATGAGATTTTTAAGGGCCCACACTAAAATTTACTCGCAAATGGCGAGTGATCGACCATTAATTTCAACCCCTGCTATTTTAGAAATCAGAATTTTATTGCTAAAAACAAAAATAGTGTGGTCACAAATTTATGCAGTAGTGACAGTAAAGCATTGAATTTAGCAGCAAGCCGGATAAATAATTTTGCTGCATACTTATGTTGTAGATTAGGAGGGGGTATATAAAATTCCCTGAAATATGCTTGGATGAAGATTGTATGCTTGCTGGGGATGGTGTCCATCTTTCAGGGTTAGGAAATTATGTTTTCATCCATAATATTCAGGATGCTATGTTTGAAATGTTGAAGCATAATTAGATTGTGTATATATACATATGTATAAGGATCATGAATACTGGCGACCAACAAGTACATGTATGACTACGGCTGTTTGTTTCGCTCACTTTTCAGTTTTGGGCGTTGGTCACATATACATGTACTGTATGTGACCATATGGCGGCAAGTTAGCGACGCAACATCAATACAGTGTGTAACAATTACAACAAAAGGACATTTCGTTTTTTCTTATAGCTTGAGTAATATACTAAGTCATATATCGAGCTGAGTCACTGTACCCAGGGCCAGCTCATTCTTACTTTTGTGGACACTTTATACGTTACACACTTTCTAAGGTTAATGATTTCTATAATGATAAGGTTAATGTTATTTATAATGATAATGATAATGTTTTGGGGCTTGCCAGTCTTTATGGACAATTTTAATGATAAATCGGCAGCCACTCTTTGAGCCGTGGCCGTACATTGTACATATCGCCATTCATTTGATATTAAATCTGTAGACTTTAAAGGTGAAGTGCAAAGGTTTTGACTATTTGATTTTATTGCTTTACTCGATGAAGATACTGTATGATAAAAAAGATCGAAAAAACAAATTTTCGACGCCAAGTGTGTCACCGTTTATCTGTAAATACAGGTAAATTTATGGTTTATTGTAGAATTTAAACATGATTATCTCATCTTGGTAAGCCAAGACTGTGTCATCATTCGATTCTTATCAGTCTACTGCGCCTACGAGAATAACATAGCTTCTCTATATTCTGATGATGAAAGTGACCAAAGTAAACATCATAGGCATTGATTCAACATAGAAAAAATATATTAAAACCATATATATTTTGTATATTAAAAAACAAAAACAAAAACATTTATAATTTGAAATAAAAAATATTTTAAAAAAAAATACAAGCCGAACTTTTGTACTCTAAATGTTTATTTACATTTAGACAATATTCTCCAGGGAATTTATAAATAGGCTTCCCTCAAGTTATATTCATAAATAGAAAATAATGTGAATCCCCTAAAGTACCTAATAAATATCGTGAACAAAAATGATACATTATATGGTGAGCGCCCGGCTTTCTTTTCTTTTTTTTTTTTTTTTTTT
>MJUT01049468.1:209370-219751 GCA_002080005.1 Gigantidas platifrons | reverse complement strand
ACCATAACACCAAACCAAACTACATAAAATGTAAATTGGGTAGATCAATATGATTATGTGATGACCATGCCATGCTATAGAGATGTTATAATCAGAGGCTGTAAGTAGTGTATACGATATTCAAGATAATCATGTCAATATCGGACGTTTACGCCAATGTTCAGTCAAACACTTCCAATTTTGAATTGGATGACAAAGCCATTGAAAATATCATGCATGTCAATCAATCATACGAGTATATGAATAATATGACAGTCGGAGAGAGGATCTGCCTTAAGCCAATTGGAACAATTGCTCCCTAAGTGATCCCGCGCCGGGGTTATTTACTCTCTCATGTTCAAGTACACACACAACAACGCACTGCAGGTTTTACAGAGAACAGCATTGGGCACGGTACCTCCCAAGACCAGCCCTTAGCATTCCAGTAAATCAATCGTGACAATTTATGAATAATGTGAAAGTCGTACAGCTTACACATTATGAACTGTTTAATTATATTTGTTTAAATATTTTACAGGAGAGAGATAAGTGGGCAAAAACCTTAATTACTCATACACATATTAATTCTTCTATTAATGTTTGCATAAATTAAGGGGTTATAGTCATGCTGTTTAACGTCACTTTCAACAATATTTCAGTTATATTGTGGCGGTCAGTTTTACTGATGGACGAAACCGGAGTACCCATAGAAAACTACTGACCTGCCGCTATCCACTGACAAACTTTATCCCATAATATTATATCGATTATATCTCGCCATGAGCTTCATTCGAACTCACAACTTTAGTGGTGATAGGCACTGATTGCATAGGTAGTTGTGAATCCAGCTACCGTACGATCACAACCACAACGGTCCCTGCATCATTAATAAAGAATACATCTATGTAGTATACGTAGCTCTCTTTCTAGATAATAGACAATTTGAAAATGCCAGTTCAGTAAGAAAGTATTGCACATTGTACAAAAAAGGATTAACTGTCATGCATACAGAATATGCATCAAATTCGGAATAATAATGAAATTTGACTATGTTGAAGGATATGATCCATCGAGAACATTAGTTACTAGCATATGCATGTATGTCATTTTGAAATGACCATGACAATAAAGAATATGGGTATAGATAAATGTATTATATATACTGGGTTTACCTCATTCCGATGGTCTTAGGGAAACACACCTTGTAAAATATACGATACCTATCGTTTGAATGAATCTGTATTCATACAAACATATTATGCTATGAACTAATAAAAAAATAATAATATCCTTTTAAAACAGGAGTTGTAACCTCGTGTTCAAGTTATCGATTGTTGACAGTTCTCCAATGGGACCTTTTTTGACCTTAACCTCGATCCGATGTACTGGGAATTCCCTGTTATGGAGAGCCATTGGGGCTAATATGCTTGACTGCTTTGGCGGGTTATTTATATCAGATATATTTGAACCAAATAAAAGATTTTTTTATTATTTTAAAAATTCTGTATAACACACTTAGATGGAAAAAAGATTTAAATGTAAAAAACAATTGATTTTTTTTTAATTGTTTGGGATTAAATTTTATGCACTTTTTGGCAATTTTCATTTTAAATATCACATATTTTAGGAGTTGGAAGAAACATATGATGGTATAATTCCAAAAAAACAACGCTGATCTTTTTTTCTAAGTTGTTCACTCATGCCGTATATTGCTTTAATTCCAGTCATATTATCGAAAAACAACAAAATTCTCATAATTGTTAATCTGATTTTCCATAGTATTTTCTTGCGCACAACCGTAAGTGCAACTTTATTGTCATTGGTAACTAGGAAGCTGGATATCAGACGAACACAAAACAGTTTTCACATGTTCAATAAACGATATCTAAGTTGGTTTTTAAGATTTATCAAATGAGATGGCATATAAGGGTGAAGGAGAAGTTGAGATTTATTATTATATATAATAAAACGGCAAAAGCTTACCTGAAATGCAAGCATTTCCAAAAAGTAGGTGATGTAAACAAAGCGTGTCGTCAGTGAAACGTGACCTGCATCCTCGGACCGGCGACTGCGTAAACGGAGGTACGCAAATCACAAAGAGAAAATACCTCGGAACGAGGTATAACACGGAATGAGGTGAAGACAGTATACATATTTTTGCTGCAATCTTGATGAAAGGTATTTAGCACAAATTGCTAGCAAATTATCAGTAATATTCAATATATTGTATATCAAAGGTCACAGAATCGGACATTAAGCAACAATGATTTTTTTTTATAGCAAATTAAATCTTAGTTCTCTGTTACATATTCGATGCCAAAGTGCCATATTAAGCCTGTGAGGACCCAGTGTTAAAGCACGAGGACAGTACGTGTATTACACTTTTAAATATGTATTTATATATATAGAGAGAGAGAGATTAACTGCAGTTATCGAGATAGATATTATCGCTAGTATTGCAGCGAGTCTGGTATTAAACGTCATGATGTGACGTCACACTGATCACTATTGTTCAGTATCAGAGTCAGCACGTGACAATATCACGCTGTGAGATCGAAGGAAAAATGTCATATTTACCGACAATAAATAAAATCAAATCAATATTAACCTGTAGGCAATAATTCAGCATTTTCCAATTATGGATAGTTTAAATGCATACCAGAGCGGTCGTTTGTTTCAATATTCAACTTTTATGAAAGTCATAAAGCAACAACGTCGGCGATATTAACAAATTTGCTTAGATGTGCTACTTTAATATACAAATTACATGAAAGATATAACATTACAACATCGGCTTAACTGATGTATTGATAACTGATATAAATCTTCTTATTTTCAATATCTTAATGGCTTTATCGAGAAATACAATAATATTGTAAAACAAAAAACATATTAGACTTCAGAAGCAGAATGGCATCTTGTTGTGTCATATACGGAATATATTTATTTTCATATTTTTGCAGATCTTGTTTTGTGAAACTGTTTCTTTTCCACTTTCTAATATTTTAATTATGTTGATTGCGTTTATGTGAAGTATTAATTGCAGCTGAAATAAATTATTTTGCAAGTAATATGAGGTAAACCCGTAGATTGACTGCACTATTAGTAAAATAAAAGTTAGTAATGAACCTTTGATTTGCATCTATGTCGGTGGAAAAAATGTAATCGTGTCATTTGTGGACAATTGTAAGGTGAACCAAGGCATAACTAAAACACTGACAATACAAGCAAACAATTGATAATACAAGTTTTTTTAAAACTGATGTAAGATACAAAACAATGAACAGTAGTCGTTTTTGTATGGCGTTGTGTTTATTATATCTACGAAAATTTTGAAGATAACAAAGGGGTAATCAGAAGCCGTAATCAAAGAAGGAAGGACAACACAATGGCCAAAAGTTAAAGGACAAAAGGACACACAATGATCTACAAAACATTACTCAGGCAACTAAAGATTAAGCAATGTGAACCACATATGTTTTCAACACTTTGTTTATAAGATAGCATCCATTATTGTTACCAGATTGATATTTTACAGGCATCATAAAAAGGCAACGTGTATGATTGCGTACCTTCAGAAGTTATCGGAATTCTTGGTTGAAAATTGCCTTTCAATTTTAAGACATCTTGTTTTCTATAATAAGACAATCTAATTAATTGTTATTAACTCTGATAGGTTTGCATTAATATGTAATGTATAAGCTTATTTATATATATATATTTTTTTTATTCATTCTAAAAGATATTTTTCTTTGCTAGCATGATATTGATTCTAAATTAAAATCAACAATTCAAATGCTATTCTTACAACTAATTGCATAGAAGATCAAATTCAATCAGTGCATTTTACATTTCTACGTAAATATATACAATTCATGTAGAGTTTTCTAATGAAATGTTATTTTAATCCACATTTGATTAGTTGCAAACCAGATTGAATTTAATCAGCGTAATTTACATTAATAGTTAATACATAGCATAGCAATGAGTCTTTAAAAGATTATTTTCAATCCAACTTTATTTATTTGCAAAAAGACAAAAATCCCCCCAAAAAAAAAAAAAACAATATATTCAGTGCAATTTCCATTACTAGTTAGTACATAATTTTGCAGTGAGATATTTGGAATGTGATTTTTAATCCAACTTTGCTTATATGCAAACAATACAACTTTGAATCAGTAAATTTACACTACTAGCTAATGCAGTGTTGTCAATGAGTTTTGAATGCTTATATGCAATCACAGTTGGACTATTTGAAAACAAAATATACAAAGCAACGCAGAATAACATAATTTTCAGGTTTTTGAAAGACATACCACTAAGAAATCAGAAGAGAATTTCCAGTTGAATTGCAATTAGATCAAGTGTATAATTGTTATTTTCAGATGCCAGTTACACAATACCTGGAAACTGGATGGTGAAAATGTGAAGACCTATTCTGGAAAATGGGTGATGAAAATGTGAAGACCTATTCTGGAGACTGGATGGTGGAAATGTGAAGACATATTATGCACAGATGCAAAGGTGAATGTGCTAAATTGCTGTCTTATCTTAATTAAATTGTTCAAAAACAACTTCGAAAATCTCGTTACAGAAATAACCCTCAAAATGTAGGATGATTAACTGACTACATTAGACTTTCTCAACATAGAGAAGACCAGTCAAATAATAAAACATAATGTCATCAAGGAAAACGACATCTGATTCCTAGATCTTTAGGGAAAACAACATCGACCATTGCCATCATAGACACTCAATAATTAAATAAAAGACGAGTTTGAAGATACCAAAGTGGGAATCAGAATTCGTACAAAACTAATCACAATCGCTTCTAACCAGTTATCATGTACTATTCATATGATGTTCTAAGAAGAAAAAAAAGCAATTTCATAGGAAATAAAACCTTATGAACAATAACAACAAATTATTACCATTTACAGATGTTTCCTGTCAATAAATCACAACATATGTAATAAGCTGTGGTAGGATGTACATGAAAAGTGAACATAGACAACCTTTTGGATATGTTGAATGTAATAGAAGATCTGGATACTGAGTATCATTGATACAAACACAAAGGTAAAACAAAACAATGCTAAGGTAACACAAAACAATGCTAAGGTAACACAAAACAATGCTAAGGTAACACAAAACAATGCTAAGGTAACACAAAACAATGATAAGGTAACACAAAACAATGCTATGGTAACACAAAACAATGATAAGGTAACACAAAACAATGCTAAGGTAACACAAAACAATGCTAAGGTAACACAAAACAATGCTAAGGTAACACAAAACAGCACAAACGTAACTCCCAAGTAGCCTAATGTAATGACAGTGTGTTTTTAACTTTTTTATTTTTGCAATAGCAAGAGAATCAGCGAACATGGTCAAAATATTGTCTTGACAAGCGTTACGTAGCTGGTAAAGAAAGAAAACATTTCATTCTCCTTTTTCGTAACTAAATAGCCAGATGTTAATGCGAAAGCTCTGCTATCATGTTAAATCCTTTCAACATCCTTTTCTCACAGTTATTACGCTATATTTTCCTAACGTCCAGGGATAAACAAACATAAAAGATCATTAGATGAGGTATATTTAATCGGGCTAGGGTTATGGTGTTTAACGGCACCTTCACCATTAGTTCAGTTATATCTTGGAGGTATGTTTTATAGTTAGAGGAAACTGGAGTACCCATAACTATATAGCAATAATCGCTCTCTCTCTCTCGTCAACAACAATATAAGTGCATTTAAAAATGAATACTGGGATCAATGTTAATTTAGATAATTTGGTTATTTACGCTGGTTTCACTCAGAT
Source organism: Gigantidas platifrons (assembly GCA_002080005.1). Taxonomy (NCBI): domain Eukaryota; kingdom Metazoa; phylum Mollusca; class Bivalvia; order Mytilida; family Modiolidae; genus Gigantidas; species Gigantidas platifrons. The sequence goes on along the minus strand of MJUT01049468.1, from coordinate 213,949 downwards.
GATGTGATTTATTGAAAGACATACTTAACGATGGTAATATACAGTCAGTACATAAATACAACAAACATCATTGATTTATGTAATACATCGAAGTGGTTTGATGACAACAATATATTGTATTGTATAATTGAATAAATCAACAAGACATTCATTTAAAAACAGAAGATATATAAGGACATTGAAGAGTCATTCATATTATGTACAAAGTAGGTCAAGTCCATTTGTAAAAAAATAGCATATTGAAGTAATTGCTCAGTGGCACGTACGTGCTAGATGTTAAATGCAAATAATCCATTCAGAATAACAAGAAAACATCAAGTTCTGTTTCCCTATATAAAAATAAAATTAACGTTAAAATGAATGCTGGGAAACAGTGATCTAACATTGGTCATAGACGAATTGATTTTGACAAAGAATGGAAACAATGCAAGTTGTAATTAGAAAACGATCGTAGGAATAGGAAAATATAGTGGGCGTCTTATAAGAAGTAGGCACTACTTACCCTCTCAAACACCCAGGTTCAACCCGGTTTTTGATGGAGTCCGTGTTACTCATCGTTTTAGTTTTCTGTTTTGTGTTTTTTGCTTTGTGTGTACTCGTCTTGTGTCTGGTGTACCCTATGTTGCCAGTTTCTCTGCATTGTCCATTTTTGATTATCCCTTTCGATTTTCTCTAACGTTTATTTATAGAGGATGAATTATAAATAGTAAATTTATGATTTCGAATAGAAAGACTTTCTAATATTACTGTAATAAGAATTACTTCTATATAATTGTAATATGCATTCAGGATTACCTTAATACTGTGGTATATTTCAAGCATATAAATATTTGCAGTATTGCATAATATTATTATTTTTTAAACCATAACGATATAGCTGAAATATTGTTGAAAGTGGCGTTAAATACCATAACCCCCCTCATATTATTTTTGATTTTCTATGGAGTGACGACATAATAATATTAAGTACTAATTAATCTTTATCCATTTTGTTTTTTTTTCATTTTGTTGTTATGTCAGGCACACTAGTAGTGGTAATAGTATTGTTATTATTTAATTATCTTTCTGATCTTTCTATTACAGTATAAGGCAATCAGGACATTCACAACATACAATATATATACAGACATTTAGATTCATTGTACAACACATTTGAGGAGAATCTAAGAAGACATGAACTCCGTTATCCGTGAATAATGTTATTTAACCAAGATGTTTTACCATCTTTGTTACTAGTCAGATAACACTAAATATATATTTTCATAATTGTATCTGCAGTCTTAATGTAAATCTATTTATCTATATTTTGGTCTTCAATCAGACAAGTTATCAAAGCTGTTGAGCTCTTTGGGTATATAACTGTATGTACATTAAATTGATTTAGAAATTTATATAAATATGTCTTCCTCCTTTACGATGAAAGAAAAATCGAAATCTAATATATTTTTTCAATTAACCTATAGCTTGCCTTTAAGATACTTTCAAAGCATAGAAACAAAATAAGATTCCAGTCTAAAGAAACCTATTACAGTTTAATAACATCGATTCTGTTCTACATTTCACTGACAATGGGGCAGTTATTCATGTATGATTCGTACAATAAAGGACATCATTGATGTACATAATTAGTTTCCCTGTTGATCACTTTCAAGATATAAAGTAGAGGTGTGCCGACTCTGTTTTCAATAATTAAAAACATATTAAACTTGATTTCAAAAGATAACAGTCTCACCTTCAAAGAAAGCAAATATATTATGTTTCTTTGTTGAATTCTAAATAGCTTATTGTAATGAATGTATAACCACGCAAGCCAACACCATTCGTGTTTAAATGCTTTTAGCAATACTTTGCTATTGTTGAATGAGATCTACGATTGGAAGTTGAATGCAATAAGCATAAATAGTAAAGTACACAAGTTAGAAGGATTGATTAATTGATTACGAAAGGTAATAACTGCCATCTTGTAATTATATGTAAATTCTTTATAGCTAGTTACTCCAATTTAATATAATGCTACACACTAAATTGTTGTTGTCTGTTTCTCAGATTTTGATTATCCCTTTGGTATCTTTAAACTGTTCTTAATGTTATCCAAGTGTCACATACAATCGATTAACTGTTATGAGGTGTACGCATGTTTTATAGTGCGGTGTGTTCGTTTAATATAATAAAAATTGTTCGAGATCTGTACAAGAAAGAAATCCATTGATCCTTTTTGTTATCTTTTCATAAAGGTATACTTATAATATATGTGTATTTATATACATTTGCTATGTTCAATATTATGTATATTGATGTTTATTTTGGAGAAGACGATAAAATATGCTTACATTAGATACGAGAAGAGAGCATTATTTCAGCGATTGTCATAACAGAAACAAGCTTAAAAACATTAAATCGTGTAGATCAAAGGTGTTACTAGGATTTGATTTTGACTGATTTTATTTCTTGTGTTTAACGCCACTTTCAGCAACATTTCAGCTATATTGCACGACTTTTTGTAATTTACAAAGCCGAGCGCGAACACACGCCGTATTGGTGATAGGCATGCATGCGTTGTTAGGTAAATCCAACTACCTAATTCATTGCGCCACCCGGGCTCTAGGTGTTACTAGGAAGCACAGGGATAAGATTGCTATTGGTAATTGGGGGTATAATGGAATATAGCCTGAAAATGTTGCAGATACGTGCAAGTGGAGCATGGCATGCACTATTCACGAGACATTCAATATGCGTCCCATCCTAACAGAGGAGTTTTGTAATTGATTCGTGCAGAATAATTAGCGGAAATTAATTACGGCTGGTTTGTACTCTGCTGCGGGAACATCATGCCCTATTTCAAAATTATGAATGGTAGTTAAATAAAGGAAATGCAAATACAAATAATAACAATAATAAAGGAACAATAGTTTGTACATCAAACACTTCCCGAAGTGAGACCAGAGGTCCCGAGGGGGCTAACGTTCTTCATTCATTAACGACACATATCGTGATCTCCAAATTGCCAAATCCAGTAAAATAATTGGAGATTTCAAGATCATATTGAAATCATTCAGTTGGGAGTTATCTAATTTGTCAATGTCACATAGATTAGACTGCAAATAAACGAATGACAAAATATTTAAAGAAAATGATAATAATAAATTGTGCATGATTCTAAATATAGACCTATATATTCTGTCAAACGCGCAGTTTATTTGTACGCTTGTAAGTATGGTATTAAACATGGTGTGACCATTGTAACATTCATTTCACAAAGCAAACAATATAATAGAGAGAGAGATTGTGTGTCTACTCTGTTTTGCTGTTCATTGTATGTAAACCAGAGTCATTCTAAAGTAGTCTTTCAAATATTTTCTCCTTTTCTAAGCATGTTTAACCAGTTGTTAACTTTTCGTAATATTTTTACTTTCTGCATGAGAATTTCAGCCAAATTTCTTTCGACGAGTTCTTTATGGACACTCATTTACAAAAAAAAATATTTTTGATGTTTTAATAATAGGTAAATACTACTTAAAAATGGAAACGATATATGTCCAATCTTGAAAGTTAATTTTTTCAAATTTGACTACTAGTATCTTGATTGGAGAATTATTATAGACATATATCCATATACTGGTAGAGGAAGGAGAATCTATATTTAACTACAAAATATTTTAAAATTATTAAAAGATATTAAAATGTCCACTCAATCTTAGTTAACACAATGATATACAATGAAGAAAACTAACCTGTAAGTTTTACATCCGGGTGTGATAACGGTAAGATTTTTGTAAATTCCATGACATAGTGCAATACAGGGAAAACGGTTAATTTATCATGTATCCATAAAACACTTTACGATAGGAGAATAATCACATTCACTTTACTATCAAATATTTAAGCTGTTTTTATATAACTATTGACTATGGAAAGTGCTTACGATTTTCAATGGCAGCTTGATGGTGTACCGAGAGATTTGATGAATCAATAATAATTACCCACTTACATGATATGTTCATTTCCCAGTTCTTTTGTAGACGATAATGATAGCTAAACGAATTTATAATCAAATGATGGAGATGCAAATAAAATTAACTTTCCAGCATAATCTATGATATATTATTGTGAAATGATTTAATGAACGAGACAATTGAGCAGTTCATTAAACAACATATGTTAAGTCTTAGTACGTTTGGTAGAACAGCTTAGATAATGTCACTTTGTTTGTATGTGTCAATTAGCTATGGCCGATAGGAAGGTCAGACAGGTTCAAATGTATCAATGTTTATCATATTTAGTACATATTACAAAGTTCTAGTGAGGAATTCCAATGGCTGGACATTGGAAGCCAAACTTGTGCGATCGTAGACTCAACTTGGGTGGTCTGCCTTGTATGTTTCAATTCATCGTTCATGAGTATGATTAATTTTGATATATATAGATAGATATACGATTCATACTACAGATTAATGAGAAATGACATGGATGTAAATGAACATAAAAAGAATATCCAAAATTTCAGCTAATGCGCAAATTTAAGTAGAGGGACAACGCTTTGATTGCTCTACTACATTTCACAGTGATAGTATCGTCTTAT
>MJUT01049468.1:146725-205185 GCA_002080005.1 Gigantidas platifrons | reverse complement strand
TCAGGTCAATAGAGGCACCCATAAAGTTGCTATTTTAAATTCAAGTTAGTATTTCACTCATAAAATAAAGCTCCAAAATAGCCCCCAAACAAAATTTCCCAGTGTTGGCCCCATTAAATCTACACAAATGCTTCGGACATCACAGTTAGTTATGCTATAATTATAGTACAAGTGTTGCCTGAGGGCAAGTGTGGACACAGAAATGTGCTGTCCAAAAGGCAAGTGTGGATGTCAATATTTCATAGTGTCTTTTGCAAAGGTTGCACGTTATAGATAATTTTGTTTGATATTTTTTGGAGAGGTTATATATAGGCATGACCTGCTATTCAAAGCAATTCATTTATTTAATAAAATATTCTTTAAATTAAATATTTTTGTTCAAATACATGTAGCTGACAGTTGAAATACTGCTTGTGAATAGGCATCATTGGAAAGTTTGCACTCCTTCAATTTGAAATTGTACATATAAAGCATTTTTATTATAGCGTGCGATATTATATTTAGACAAGATAGGTATGGTGTCTTTTTATATGATATTGTCAAGTATAAAGCAAAAGTTCCAAAAAGGGGCGCGGCCTAAATGCTTTATACAGGACATTGTCCAGTATAAAGCAAACGTTTACACGACCCCCTTTTAATGCTGTAAAGTTACCAATTGCAGTATATAAGTGTTTGAATCTGCAACACTTCCGTTTGCATTTGGGTCTCATCAGTAGGCAATGCAAGTGGAATGTACAGGAGTTAATAATAAAAAATAACAACCATAAATACCTACTTTGGAATATAATCATAGATTTAACATATTTATAAGCCTAGATCCCCAAGGCCATGTTGACAAAATAAAACAAAATTGTAAATATTTAATGGAAAAAATTAAGTAGAAATTATTGTTGGAAAATAAGACATTGTTTTTTATGCAATATAGCATGAACAAATATTTAAAAGAATAAAAGTTTTGAATTTAGAAGTCATTTTGGCCTTGTGAGTTTCGTCCCCTTTAAATTAGAGTGGTAAAAGAGTATAGGAAGAACTAATTGTATGTAACATAAAAAATTAATTTAAGTAATGAAAGTGGTTTTAAGAGGTAAAATTATGAATATTTGCATAGATCTTATTTTACTTGAAGGCTATTGTATGTGTATAGGCAGGTATATATAACACAGCTCTTGACTAATGGGGCTTAAAAATTTCCCTCCCAGCCCCGTTGATTGTGTTCTACATGTAAATTGGAAGAAAATGACATGAAAATGTTGGTTGTTATTTTTTCTAATGCATTGTATACATATGCGCCGAGGTGTAGAACATTTTCACAAAAAAGACGGGTGGGGATGGGTGTATAAGAGTAACAGAAGTCATTTAAGAGTTTTACTTGTGAAGCACACACATATAATGTACATTTATTTTTTTAATGTTACCAAATCGCGCACATCTTCAGATTCAGATTCAGAGGGAAATTTCGTAAAAACAAACGTACAATGTATTTCTTTATTTGGCCGATACAAATATAAAATTTGAAATTTTTTCTAAAAATATACAATATACTGATTTGGGTACTGCGACGTTAAGAAGTCAAGCGATCGTCGAATGATCTTCAGCACAGCATTTTCCATCAAAATCCAGTATGTTTTCTTCCTTCGCAGTAAAAACACAAATGTATGTACAAAAATGTATGCAGCCTAGTTGAAAATGAAATAATCACATAGAATGTCAAGTGCAAGGTATTATACAAAATTTCCAATTTAAGTGCATTTTTCTGGAAAATGTTGACGTCACAATGCAATTTCCACTTCACAATAGAAGTATTCATAAGGAAACGAAAATATTTCACAGGGTTCGAGTTGTTCTATCTTTTGTTTTCAAGTAGTGTTTTGCATATCATTATTTGTCCTTTTCAATTTGGTCATTGTATTGTGTGTCATTCTTCAAACAATAAAGTTAAAGTATTATTGAAAGTGGCGTTAAGCACCATAAAACCCATCATTCTTCAAAATACAACATATAATAATCCCTTTGGTATCTTCAAACGTGTCTTTCTAAATTTTTCCACTCGACTTTGAGTAAAATGTTGTATATTGCGATTTCTTTCGACAGGACAGTGTGACAAGCTTTTTTAAACCTGTCAAGATGACATATTTCGAATGCTTTATGCAAAACGAGGGACATTCTATTACACAATGAATAAAACATACATGGTACAGACCCTGGATCGTTTAACTTAACAGATATTTCGTATCGTTTGCGTTTTTCGTTCGTTTCGTTTGCGTGTATCGTTCGTTCGTTTTTCGTTTTCCGTTCGTTTGAGTTTCGTGCGTGTAATTTATTCTTTCGTTTCGTGTATCGTTCGCCAGTTTAATTATACTAATACACGAAACGAAATACGAACGAACGATATACAAAACGAACGATACACGAAAAGAACGATACACGAAACGAACCCACGCTACGATTTCCAGTTTAAAATAATTACTACAATTTCAATCTTACTATTATTAAAAAAAAAATTAATTAAAGTGTAAACAAAATTTTACATATGCAAACATGTATTTCCTTTATTTACATGTACCAGTAATTTTGTACAATAAGGGAAAAACATACTTAATAAGTGCATTTTTTCTATAATTTACTCTAGGACAAATAAACAAGAAATCATCTACATGTATGTAAACAAACGCCTCTGGCAGTTTCATCTGGGAAATACATGCACTGCAGGTGTGAAATGTCAACTCTTACATTTGTAATTTCATTCTAATTAACAATTATTTTACCTTTTGAAGCCACACGCCTCTCGGACAGCTTAACCGAGAAAATATCTGATACACCTATGTCTGGTTGGAATTGTCATTTCAGAATCCGAATAATTATAAATATTAATTCTGTATAATTAAATAATTATATAAATATAAATTCTGTATAATAATATAATTAAATAAATATAAATTTTGTTTAATTATATAAATAGAAAGTCATATTTGGAAGTCAAATATATGAGATTTAAAATTTAATCATAAATATAATTATTAAACACATTGGTAATATAAATTATTTAATATAAATTGTATTATCCTATTACTTTACCGACTTTATCATTTATATAAATAACTTGCTTATAAAATATAAAATTACAGAAGTTGATTACATCAATTTGCACAAAAGTCATTCAAAGAATAACACGATACTATTGGTGTATCATGCGTTCGTTTCGTGTATCGTTCGTTTGTTTCGTGTATCGTGCGTTCGCTTCGTGCATCGTGCGTTTGTTTCGTGTATCGTGCGTTTGTTTCGTGTATCGTGCGTTCCTTTCGTATATCGTGCGTTTTTCGTGTCGTTCGTGTGAAGCGTTCCTTCGTTTTCCGTTCGTTTCGTTTGCGTTTTTCGTTCGTTTGCGTTTCGTGCATAGTGTAAACTTATACGATCTAGGGTCTGTAGTAAGTTGGTAATATACTGCTTTAATGAAAATTGATCTTAGATCTTCAAAATATATGACCCGATATACGCATATATTGGCTTTTTGTGGCACTTTCATGTGTTACAAATTCTGACCTGAAGGATAGTTGGACTTGAGTTGTTTTATTGATAAGTTTACTGATTATATGTTGAATGTAAATCTAATATGCAAGTGCAGATCTGTGTGCAGTGTTTATGTTTATGCAATGTTTAATATCATTGTATAGTATTTACTTGTATTTTTCGGGAACGGCGTATCGTAGCTATTAATCTAGTTACACCCTTTTTAAGCTATATATTTTATATGACCTCGCAAGGGTTAAAAAAATGATATAGTAAGTATGACATTTCTAATTATCACGCAACCTTTAGCTATTACAGGTCAAGCAGACTTAGCATTATGGCAAATAACCCGAACCGCCTTCCATAACTTTGTAGATAATATCCTAATTATGGCCTAATATCTGATCGAATGGTGGGAGGAGTCACACGGCAGTTAACTGGTCATGCCTTTGAGTTGTAGGAACATGTTTTCACAGTGAATTACATAAAGGTAACGGAATTTACTTTTTATAAACATCATTTAATTATGATACATATTATATTTTCGACTTTTACAAGATGTTGTATATTCACAATATTGTACGTAATGGAAAACGAAAGTACAAAAATGGAAATAATCAAATAGTTTTGTTGAAAATTTTAAAACATATTATTTGAGATTTTTTTTCAATCTTACATTAGTGTATTTTTAACTTTATACACTAAAATCTTAAAACAAGAAGAGAAAATGCAAATGACATTGATCACGATTTGCCCTAGACTTGAGACATACTATCTACGGTGTATTTGTGTGGGTGTTTCTATTTATATTCTTTGCGTCATTCAAAATCAATTCAAAAGCCGATATTCATTATCATGTTACCATGTATTTTTATTTGCAAAACTACCCTTTTACATTGAAGGCAACCACTAGCTGAGCGCTTAGTGATTGCGTCCAGAATTATCAATATGTACAAAATTCCTGTAGTTAAAACAAAACACAAGATAAAAAACTATTTTAAGTTACCATGCATATAAAACATATATCATCATAGTGAATTCTAAAAGATGAAATATACATGACATACTCTTAATTGAAATATAAAATGCAATGCGTATTTGTGTTAGAAATAACTGTACGATAAGGAAATTAAAATAAAAAGGGGGGGGGAGTAAATTTTTTACATTTTATTTTCATCCAATTTTAATGCAGTTGTTTGCAAAGTTATTGTATTTATAGGTTATTGACGGTAATTTGCAGTTGTATTTTGAAAAGGGTTCCAAACTAAAGGGAGCTCAAATCCCCGAATTTCATATATTCGGAAGGTATAATGATATATATTTATATGTATATAGTTTTAGTTTGCATCCAATATTATTTTCCTTCAGCTGATTGTGCCGAGAGCTTTTGGTATTATGCGTAGTGTAAGATAAATGTTAGTAGATTAAAGATTTTAAGATAGTATTTCATGTATCTCCGTTACATATACATACTAGTAAGTGAGGAGTGTTGTTTTAATTAATTCCTAGTGCCCCATGTCTTGTAATGGATGCTAACAGGAGTTTGTTTTTGTTTTTTGTTGTTGTTTGTTTGTTTTTGTTTTTTTGGACATATTTACCTCTTTAATTAAATCTTTATTCATAAACAATCAGCTTACTTAAATTTATAATTTCACTAAAATGTACACAAGCTTTATAAAAACCGTTTTTATCGTGTTTCAACTCATTCCCGTATATTTTGTCCCTTCAGTGTATCACGGTGTTACATGTAATATTAGATAATTGTTTGTTTGTTTGATGGCGTTAAGCACCACTTTCAAACATATTTCAGTTATTTCTTGGCAGTCAGTTTTATTGGTTGAGGAAACCGGAGGATCCTGAGAAAAACACCGACCTAGCTGTTGCAAGTCATTGACAAACTTTATCACCTAATGTTGTACACCTCGCCTGATCGAGATTCGAAATCACAACATCAGTGGTGATAAACACTGATTACATAGGTAATTGTAAATCCAAGTCCCATACGATCCAGGTCACGACGGCATCTCATTTAATATTAGAGGTGAGACCTTACGGAAATGAATAGAGAGTGGTGTTCTCGTACTTGGAAAGCGACCAATCAGAACATCGCATAAAATACATATAGTTTTATGAGCATAAGACCTAGCTTGCGTATATTATATCAACAATATGTCAATCTAGAAAAGATCACCAGATAAGACCTCTCGATGTGTAAAACAAACTTATTTTTTTTCTTCATTTGGTACTTTGTAGCTCATTTTCCTAAAGGCGAAGTGAGCTTTTGCCATCACTTGGCGTCCATCGTCTGTCGTCCGTTAACTATTCACATTTTATTCTTTGCCTCTAAAACCCCTCAGCCAAATGAAATGAAATTTGGTAGGAAGCATCTATGAAAGGTCCTCTGTATAGCTTGCTCATTTCGTGCCGATGCGTTAACAAACACGGCCGCCACAGGCAATTATTATTTTCTGATTGGTTGATCTCTAAAAATTCTGCACCTCTGAAACTGCTTGGCAAAATGAACCGTCTATTGGTAGGAAGGTCCTCTAAAAAGATTGCTCATTTCGTCCTTATCCGTTAACAAACATGACCGTCACAAACAATTCTTGTTACTGATTGGTTAATTTTATTTCTGCTCTGAATCTTTTTCGCCAAATAAACCGTAACTTGGAAGGAAGAAAATATGGAAGGTCCTCTATACGGAATGCTCATTTCGTCTCGATCGGTTGACAAACATGGCCGCCACAAGCAATTCTTGTTTCTTATTGGTTCATTCCTCAAAAACTTATCTGAAACCGCTCTGCCAAATGAATCAACATTTGGTAGGAAGATTCATTTGAAGGTCCTCGATGAGAACTGCTTATTTAATCCCGATCTGTTAACAAATATGGCTGCAATTGGCAATTCTTGTTTCTGGTTGGTCGATTTCTAAAACTCTTCTCTGAAACTGCATAACCAAATGAACCGAAACTTGGTGGGAAGCACCGATGAAAGGTTCTGTATTAAGTTTCCTTCAAACAGAATGAAAGGTGAGCAACACAGGATCAGCCCACTGAGCCTCTAGTTTAAATTCTTACAAGCATTTAAGAAACAAAGAATTTAGGAAAATAATTCATGTCTAACTTTTTTGTTCGTAGATTTATTATGGCTTCAGCTGATGTATGTGATCCGTGCTTAGAAAGTAACAAAACTGCACATGCCGAGAAATATTGTTCTGAATGCGAGGAAAAATTATGTCGGAAATGCGCTGAATGGCACGTGCGGTGTAAGGCTTTTAGATCTCACCATGTAATTGATTTGTTAACGATAGGAGCAAGAGTACTACCATCTTCTAAAATAAACTGTGAAATGCACACAGACGTCCAGATTGATTATTTTTGTACTCAACATGATGTTTTGTGCTGTGCAGCTTGTATTCCTGATAGCCATAGCTCTTGTAAGACATATATTACACCTTTAGATTTGGCATCAAAGGGCGTCAAACATTCGTCTTTACTTTCCGAAACCCTAAAAGAACTAGATAACATGACCGCAACACTAGCAACAATGGTAGCGAATAGAGACGATAATCGGAAATTAATTGAACAAAAGAGGTCATCAATAATCAAACACATTGGCACAGTCAAGACAAAATTTTTAAAGCATCTCGATGACCTCGAACAACAACTAATCAGCGAGGTAGAGTCTGTCCAAGAGAAACACGAGGCAACAATTACGAGAGAGAAAGATGAAATGTCACAGTTAACATCAGGTTTGAAAAACAAGAAAGAAGAACTAGAATTCCTTAAAGAACACTGCTCAGAAAATCAACTATTTTTAGTTTTAAGAAAACAAATGAAAAGCATCCAGGAGGCAGACACCAAGATTCAAGACATGACGCATGCGATTAACGAAATTGACATGGAGTTCGATGAAATAAAAAATTTCAAGATTGGATCCCTTTCACAAGTTACCCGACCATGTCCTATTATATATAAATCGATGAAACTACATCAGCCACAAGTACAATATAGAACAAAGTCATTAAATGAATTCATACAAGATGATCAAATTAATCTGAAATATGGCGAACGATACAATTTGACAGACATGGCTGTCACCTCTGAGAACAAATTACTTCTTTGTAATTTTAAGACATCTTGTCCAAAGGTATATATATACAAGGATTATAAAACCTATGAAGACGAAATATCGTTTACTAGTCGACCGTATCGTATAACTATAGTACCACGTACAGATAAAGCAGTGGTTACTTTTCCAGATGAGACATCCATGCAATTTATCAACACCACCAATTATACAAAAGACGAAAAGATACAACTAGGAGAATGTTGTAAGGGTGTCACTGCTGTAAAAGACAACATTTTCCTCGGTGGAAATGGAAAAGTTATTATTTTAAATAGAGATGGAATGCTTGTAAGATATGTAACAACTGGTGGTGGTTGTATTTACAATCTATGGTATAATGAAAAGAATGATCGATTGTTGTTAAGACAAGATGGACAATTGCGTTGTATCAATTTAGATTGCCACGATATATATAGATACAATATAACAGGAAACATAGGACTGGCTGTGGATCGACAAGGTCACGTATACACACGCGGGTTTGGTTCCAGCGACATACACAGGTTGTCACCCGATGGGACATTCCTTGATATAATATTAAGTAAACATGACGGTGTTAGCAAACCATCTAGCATTGCATTTAACAATGACTTTACAAAACTGTTCATTTTAAGTGAATATAAGACTGTATTAGTTTATAGTTGTGAAAGAAGGATTTTCATATTTTATTCTTGAAGGATTTTATATTTTGTAGATCAAGATTTTTTTGTAATTTGTGCACACGATTGTATTGACAACACACAATTCAGTTGTATTGTATTTAACAGTGACATGCGAAAGGTCCATGATTATCTCCCGGTCCTCCGGTTTCATCCACCAATAAAACTGATCGCCGCGATATAACTGAAATATCGTTAACAGTGATGTTAAACACCATAAACCCTATAAATTAATTGTAAATGGAGAATATTCAGTATTTTGTGAACAAATTATGTTTCCTAATGAGTATGTAGTGTATATAGTAGTAGTAGATCTAAGTATATTACTGGACATTTTATTCAATTTATTGGAAAATAATTAATGGTGTGCTACTGCTGGTTTACCTCATTTCATGTGAAATTCATAACATTTTAGATCATTTACAATAATTGATTTATTTACATTATTTAGATCATTTAAATCATTTGAAGCACATTACAACATTTGGATCATTAACATTATTCAGATCGCATTTGAATCAATTCAACTTTTAGATCATTTATGACATTTAACAATATTTGGACCATTAACAATATTTGGATTATATACAATATTTGAATCTTTTAGACAACATGTACATATAGATTATTTACAACATATATTGTCGTTTAAACAGCCAAACAAAGAGCTCAGTTCCCAAACTTTATTACTATGACCCTAAATAGTTAAACCTCATTTTAGCACAACCTAGGCGTACAGCTTCTTTCCTTAGCTATGATATATACAAAGTAAATATCTGATATATCCCAGCCTGTAGCTGCAGTGCTCCATAATAAGATGCGAAGCACTCCTTTTTTTGTCTGTACCAAGTATTCTGAAATAAGAACCGATCTGTTTCTCAGCACAAGTAATTTGTCGCGATTTCTGAATACGTCACTACTCATATCAGGAAGTGAATCTTTAAATACTTATTTTCAACTTTGTCTGTTATACGCTAAAAGTATGTTTTTCTTGTGCATTCACAGCATAATGTAATAATAATTGCATACATAGAAGATTTCATAATTTGGAAAACATGTGTGTCTCATTCTCTTTGTATCATTGATCAAATACAATATTCATTAACTAAAACCCTAACAATATTTAATTATTAAAGATCTCTTGTGTATAAATTCATAGTGTTGTTGTTAGATAAACCCGATCCTTCAGATACAACATACACAAAGTATTTTTTTCTAATCATTTGGTGTCTGTCGACTGTTGTCACTTCGTTTGTCATGTTTGTCTTAGACATTTTATGTTTATGTTTAGGCTTATGGTGTTTTAACACCATTTTCAACAATATTTCAGCTATATTGTGGCAGTCAGTTTTATTAGTGGAGGAAACCGGAGTACCAAGAGAAAACTACCCAGCTGCCGTATGTCACTGACAAACTTTATCACATTAAGTTGTATCAGTGCAACTCGATATGAGCGTGATTCAAACTCACAGCTTTAATGGTCATAGCCACTGATTGCACATTTAGTTGTAAATCCAACTACCACACGATCACGACCACGAAGGCCCCTAAATATAATGCAAGTCAGGTTGGAGGTCGACCTGTCGCAAGTCACTGACAAACTTTGTCACATAATGTTGTATTGAGTACACCTTGCCTTGACGTGACAACACTTTGAATAACCTAATTTAAGGTAAGAAGAACTTGAAAATCCCCAAGGAGTAATCAGAATCCGTAATTCGAAGGACAGACAACACAATGGCCAAAAGAAAAAGTACAAAAAACTATCTGCAAAACATACACATAAAACTAAAGATCGGTGCATTTTACTATATATTTTAATTCGATATAGCGGTCACCTGTTCAATGTGGTCAGCGGTCACCATTTATTAGTAATTTATAGCGTAAAACCTTCGTATAACGGTAAAATCATTTTTAAAATAATACCGGGAGTGATTTCGGAAGATCTGTATTTTTCTCTAATGTACTAAAAATCCCGAGGTGTTACACAATATATTACTTGATTTAATTAACTAAATAAACAAACACTATGCATATCGGGCAGTAAGTACGTAATGCATTTTGTAAATAGTAAATTGCATAAAGGACAGTTTATACCTGGGGGTTATTGGAGATTTTTATTTATTACGACGAGAGTAGAAATTCACTCCCCAAAATATTTTATATCTAGTGCATCATGATAAAATCATCAACATCCGTAACTAGGAAAGCTTTGAAATTAGACGACAAAGTGAAAGTGATAAATTGTTGTGATGGTGGGAAAAGTTGTTGGGCTGTGGGCGACGAGATAGATAATGAACATTCTTTAAAGAAAACGTTAGATTCTCAACGATTTTGAAAACAATGTTCCCAGTTCAACATCGTGTTGCTGGAAACTGTACTTTTGTATATTAAATATCTTTATTTATTTACTTGTATGTTTTATTCAAATCATATATCATATTCAGATAATGTCAGCAACAATAAATGTAAACAAGAGTAACATTACGACAGGAACAAAATAACAAACAGAACATAACATGTAATTAAAAATGTTTATTTACAACTAATGTACAATATTTTGTCGAAAAATCAAAACCCTTCATATAAAGGTCACCTGTATATAGTGGTCATTTTGTCAATCTTCCCCAGGTGACCAGGTTTGACTGTAGTTTGTATCCTTTTAAATCTTTTAATCTAATTCTGTGACACAGATTTTATCAAACTTAACACGAATGATATTTGTATTTTCGTCTGGCTTGAAGTCAATTCAACCTACCATTCTAATCTGCTACACATATGTTCTGTAGTAGTTACCAGTCTTCGACGGTAAAACTTTTCGAAGTGATGACTTCATTTTGTCCGTTTTCTTTTGGTCATTGTGTTGTCTGTCCTTCGATTAACCTATAGTATCTTCCAAATTGTCATAGAGAGTAAGGTTCCGTCTCATTTAGTTTTGTTTGTCTTTAGATTCGATCTTGTAGTTGTCTATTTGACGTTAGAGATTGGTCGCTGCTACGATCTGTGTCTATAATGTGAGTGGGATAGCGTTCCTTCAGTGTAAGAATGTAAGTTTCAACGGCATCAGAGTATTTTTCTGTTTGATCTTTGTATACAAGTTTGTTTACACATCCGAGTAAATCGTGTATATGTCTCTCATACTCAATGGTTACAATATGTTTTGTCGTCTGAAGTTTTGTACTACGCAATGGATTGAGGGATTTGACAGTTCATCATTGACACTACCGATAAAACAACATCATGATATGATATTAATTGATATTGTCGGAGGCGAAGGAAATATCAGTTATTCTAACATGACGTCTTTTTTCCGGTTTGCAAGCAACCGAGCGATTAAACAGATAGCAAAATACCATTAGCACATGCACGGTACACAGTTAAATCAGGTGATAAAATCATAAAATAAAATTATTTGCACGGTTGTTAACGTTTTAAGCATCTATATTCACTAAAAATAATCAACATACCCAAAATTAATCATATGCGACGTGCAACTAAAGCATGCAAACACAATATTATTGTTACGGATGCTCCAACACTACGACTTAATTTCGCAAAAGTTCATATGACTGATATTCCCGTCATTGATGAGTTATCGTCTGCCCGAATTTGGCAGCATATATTGTATGCGACATTGTCCACAAGCGTAAATGTAAATTACCGTCTTCCAATCAAAGTATGCTACCGACTTTACACTGTTAGACATATCAGAATCTAAATAAATCCTGGAAGCCAGAATTTGTTTTGCGTTTTAACATGGGTTGCCAGGATATTAGTAGATTTTATCCCTCGCTGACACTCTAATATCCGCCAACCCATGTTAAAACTCAAAGCACATTCTGGCTTCCGTGAAATATTTCTTAAATACAATATACAAAAATATATAAATAAACAACAGCACCCCACTAAAAACCAAGGGTGAACATATTTAATTTGCTCGGGAAAGGTAGGCAGTTCCTGCTCCACTAGTTGCAAACGCCGTGTTAATCTAGTTACAAACCCTTTGATGTCATGAAAGAGGAAAGGACCGGGAAGTGTTTACGACAAGTGGAACATATCTGTGGTCATTTGTGACACAGATATTCCATAGCGGTCTACCAAGTCATGGTGGCGACCGTAAAACTTTCGAAGTGATGACTTCAACTTAACAAAGAGGAAACATTGGTTCGGTAGCTTTCTTGTTTGCAGAAACCCTCTATAAAGGAAATCCTGATAGGAAACACACACTCTGGAACTTTCTAAGCCTGTCAATATTGCATTTATATATCGAATATACTATGCAAAACTGTAGACATCGAATTACACAATAAATATAAATACATATACCAGAAAGTTGGAAGTATATTACTTTAATTAAAATTGGCATTAGATGCTCAAAATATACGACCCTATATATAACGCACATATGTATGTCGGCTTTTTGTGGTACACATTCTGACCGAATGAGTAATTGCACTTTCCTGTTGTGATACAAATTTTGACCTGAAAGGTAGTTGGACTTCAGTTGTTTAATTGATAAGTTTTACAGATTATTTGTTGAATGAATTACTATATAAGATGAAATGTGTACAGTGTTTATATCTATACAACGTCAAATTTCATTGTGGTATTTACTTGTATTTTGCAGGTACGGCGTTCCGTAACTATTAATCTACTTACACCCTTTTCAGTTGATATATCTCATATGACCTCACGAAGGTTTAAACAATTTGTATAGTAAGTTTGACATTTGAAATTCCCAAGCAACATTTTAGCGATTACATGTGCAGTAGACTTGACATCATGTCAAATAACCCGAACGGCCTCCCATAATGTTATAGATACTATCATACAATGGCCTAATATCTGATCTGATGGAGGGGGAGTCACACGGCAGTTAACTGGTCAGTTCTTTGAGTGGTAGGGACATGGTTTCACAGTGAATTACATAAAGGTAATTGGAATTTACTTATTACAAACATCATTTAACTAAGATAGATATTGTATTTTCGACTTTTAGAAGATGTTGTATGTTCACAATAGTGTACGTAATGGAAAACAAAAGTAAAAACGTAATAATAAACAAATAGTTTGTGGACAATTTT
Organism: Gigantidas platifrons; assembly: GCA_002080005.1. NCBI lineage: Eukaryota > Metazoa > Mollusca > Bivalvia > Mytilida > Modiolidae > Gigantidas > Gigantidas platifrons. The sequence continues at coordinate 191,807 of MJUT01049468.1, read as the reverse complement.
AAAACACAATATTTGAGATTTTTGAAATCTTATATCATTGTATTTTTAACTTGATATAATAAAATCTTAAAACTAGAAGGGAAAATGCATTGATCTCTATTTGGTCTAGATATAAGACATACTATCTACGATGTCTTTGTGTGGGTGTTTCTATTTATATACTTTGCGTCATTCAATTTAAAAGCCGATATTTATCATCATGTTACAATCTACAGTATGGTGACAAAAGTCTTTAAAGATTTTACACCAAAACATTCAGAATTGTTTATATTTTGATTGTTTATTTGCTCATTATGTTTATACGAGTGGTTTTTATTTGTACATAATATAAACAGGATTGTTAATTTTTATGATTTATTTTTAGTTGAAATATATAGGACAATCAAAGTCATTTTTTATTTGTTATCTTTAAATTAGGTACAAATTAAAGCCAATCATATAAACATAATGAGCAAATAAACAATCAAAATATAAACAATTCCGAATGTGTTGGTATAATATTTGTTAAAATCTATCCAGAAATGATTTCACAATACATTTTTATTTGAACAAATATGGTTTTGGTTGATTATATAGGGATTTTATAACATGTTGGAATACTTTTGGCAACATACTGTACACTGTTAATAAGTGAATATTGAGATTAATAGTGAAACACTATTGTTTGGAAATGATATATATACTGATCAAACTAAGTCAATTTTTTTGGAGAAAGTGCGTTCTTTTTTGTTAAACAGACAACACGATGTTGTACTCCAAGTCAGTAGCTTTAGAGTGTTTGTTTTGTTTTGTTGTTGTTGTTGAGTTTTCTCTTTTCCCTCTGTTTGCATACATTCATGACTCCTTTGTCTACCTCCTATTCCTAATACTATGTGGTATATGTTTTGCTATCATTATAATATAATACATGAAAAATTGCTCGCTGGACGTTAAACGCCAATCAATCGATCAATCATAATATTATGTGTATTGTATATGTAAGGAGATGACTTAATATAAGTTGCAATAACTTGTGTCCGATCCTATTGCTTAATTTATTGCAATAAAATATTAATATAATAATGTTTTTTGTATTTGACTTATTTCATCAATAATGATTTCAAATATAGTGGGCGCGACGTGTTTCTGGAAAAGCCTTTATTGGGTACGCTTAAAGCCAAATGATTCGAAAGACAAATAATTGCAAACAACAATTTAGTGAGCACGACATGTTTCTTGAATGTACATGTAACTTCATCATATACGTTCAAAACTAAAAATAATTGGAAGGTAAAAACCAAAAAAATCGAAACAGGGAAGCCACAATCGACTAGGTCGCATATGCGTGAGGGAAGAGAACCTTAGCTTGAGAAATAATTACATTATTTAGGAACTAGGATATACTGAATACAACTGATTATTAACATATTATGTCAGGAATTTCTATTTGTTTCCAGCTGTAACGATAACGTAAAGTTGTTTTTACAATTACAACTAGATATTCCTTTTGGCACAATTTCTGTGTGCGAGATCAACATTTTAGCATAGAAAGCTAAGATGTGATAAATAAACTTGTGTTCTCCAATTAACTAAGCTACTCAATTATTTTTTTTTTAGAGTGGCGAGTAGAACTACATTCGTGACTTTACAAAAGTATGTGATTCATTTCTTGTTTTGACGTCGTCATAACGCCTATCTGTCATGACAACCAAGACAAATGTTGATTGCTAATTGTTTTTTTTTACAACTCATTGATAGAGATTATATTAATAAAAACGTTTATATTTAATTTAGTGCACACGGCGCGATTCTGTAAACACTTTAAAATCTTGGTAGTCAAACAATCAAGTTCAAGTTCTTTATTCACTCAGACACGAGTGTAACAAGAGGAATATTATACAAAATATTTTACATAATGACGGATATAACTAACTTAAAATAATACAGCTTCAGAATATAATTACAAAACATTTTGCAATTTAGATATAAATAATGACAATTTTTTCAGAACCTTAGCATTACACAAAGATAACAGGCCTTTCATTTTGTACAAGCTTACATGTCTAGTATAATAAATTGGAATACATTTACATCTAAGCCTTTGTACATCAGCAGAGGTATATTCAAATAAAAAATGAAATTCAGTACCTAAACCAACATTACACAGATTACAAATACGTTCTTCTCTGGGAGTATTCGACCATCTTCCAGTTTCTATTGGATGTTTAATGTTACTGCATCTAAACTTTGTTGTCATGTTTCTCTCCTATGGTAATAATTTCAATAAGTATTTCTCTAAATTAAATTCGTTTTTAAATATGCCATAAAGTTTTCCCCAAGAAGAGTTCTCAATTTGATTAAACCAGTTTTGAATATATTGATCAGTCAGATTTTGCTTAACAATACATTTTAGTTGCACTTGTTGGTTCCATAGATAATTAAGCCCAGTTCTCTCAAAAATTGATTTGATAAAATTTAGCCACTTAAATTGAACATTATCAATAATACTCAAATTAAACATAATCTTGTATAAATAACAGTTAAGTTTCTTCTCGTTTGAAATAAGTATATTTCAAACATTTGCAATCCTTAATTTTATACATATATCTATAGGTGTTCTACCAAGTTCTCCGTATGTCATAAAATTCGGAGTAGTGGTTCTAACACCTAAAATATTCCTACAGAACTGAAGGTGAAATTTTTCTAGTTGCTTAGTGTTCTCATAACCCCATACTTCACAGCCATAAGTAAGTATTGGAAGTATAAGTGTATCAAACAATTTAAGTTGCAAATCTATTGGAAGCGATATATTTCTCAATATTCTATACAAACAATATAAAGCTCTTGCCTTCACAAAAGAGCTGTTATAATCAAATATGACACCTAGATATGAAGAAGAGTCTTCAATTTGTAAATTCTCTCCACATAGCTTACAAATAGGTTGATTTTTTTTACAAAATATTATTACTTTAGTCTTTTGCAAGTTAACCTTCAATTTCCAATGATGGCAATACTTTCCAAACATAGCCAAAGCATATTGCATATCAGCTTCAGTTTCTCAAAGAATAATAATGTCATCTGCATACAGCAATGAAAAGAGTTTTACAAAAATATTCAAATTTTCTGAACACATATTTCTAATATTGTCTAAATCATTTACATTGTTTTCAATAAAAAAATTGTTCCAAGTCATTTAGATAGATAGCAAAAAGGAACGGGTACAATTTTCCCCTTGCCTAACACCAATATCACACCTGCAAAATGGTGAAAACTTATCATTATTCTTAATACAAGACTTGACATTGTCATAAAGACTGTGAATAATTCTAAAAACTTTACCGGTAATATTTGACTTTTGAAGTTTGACCCATAATGATGAGCGAGTTATAGTGTCAAAAGCCTTTGAAAAGTCAACAAATGTGCAGTACATTTTTTCCCTAGAAACATATATATATATATAGAAATCAATGCATGTAAACTAAATATGTTGTCCACTGTACTGTATCCCTTCCTGAACTTGTTTGGGATTCTGAAATCAAGCCTACCTCATCTGATAATTCACACAATCTGTCATTTAGAACAGAAGTAAAAGTTTTACTGGGACATGACACTAATGATATAGGTCTATATGAACTAGGATCCTTGGTATCACCTTTGTTCTTGTAAATTGGAAAGATTATACCCCCAGGCCATTATTCCGGAATTAATCCAGAGTTTAATACAATATTAAAGAGTTTACAATAAATAGCCAAAAAAATATTAATTGTACTTTTAATGTGTTCATTAACTACATTTTGTATATCATCATGACCTGAGGCTTTATTACTTTTAAAATTTTTAACAACTCTCAAAATTTCTTCTTCAGTAATAGGTGAATTCAAGATATGGTGAACATTTTCCCTATCTACACTATCAAAATTAATTTCCTGATCTTTTTCATTCTCAGGCAATTCATTCAAATTCTTGAAATATTCAACAAACTGTTCCAATGTTACATTATTACTAACATCAGATTTTTGTTTTCAGTCCTTGACTTTTCCCTAATAATATTTTCAGTTTTGTCCTGATATTCACAATAACTTTTGTTCAATTGAGTTTTGTAAAGTTTACTTGCATTTTTCATATCAGTCTTATTAATTTGGGTTTTTATTATGACTGTATTTTCTTTTACATCTATGGAAACCCTGTCTTTTTTCTCTACATTTCATGTCACACCATGGATTATTTTCAGCTTTGTTTTTTTCACAAAATGACTTTTTGCATTTGCTCCCAAACACACTAGCAGAAGTATGCTTGAAAATATTTCCAACTTTTTTTACCACTTCATTTACATCATTGATACTCATATCTTGTAACAAAAGCATATCATCTAATCTCTTTAATATGTTTTTTTTATCTCATTATTTTTGCTAACAGTGAGATATTCAATAAATTCATATTTCTTACAGTTATCCCACTTAACTGGCTGAGAAATATTTCTGTTTTCTGCTAATAATAAACATATATCTACTGAGAAACTGAACTGTAGGGCACAATGTACATCAGAAAACACTAGGTCATAATCTAGAACATCAAAATTCTTAATCACAGAAAAGAGGCTAGAAGATAATATTAAATAATCCACTACACTTAAATAAAAAAAAAGTTTTTTAACCAATATTTTTATCTTTGCAAATTCTAGAGTTGGCAATATATAGATTGTTAGACTTACACATTTCTTAAAGTTTTCGTCCAAAATTATATGGTCTGCATTCACACTGAGTATATCCTTTTGAGGAAATATTATTATCAAGTAAAACTTTGTAGTCATAGCAATATCTAAATAGGTCATCTTCTACATTTACATCCATAACATTCAAAAAAGTTTCATCTGGTTCTGAAAAATCTTCTAAAACAGCTGTTTTAGCATTACAATCTCCAACAAGTACACATTGCATGTCTTTGTCTATGAAATTTACTAATTAATTTTTAATATCTAAAAATGCATCAATTGAAGAATATAGAGAGTTTTCAGGTGGAATATACAGTGGAACCTCTGAAAACCGACCACGTCCGGGGCCAAATAAATCGGCCGGTTTTCAGAGGTTCCGTAAATAGACGTTTCTGTTCCGTGTACTGATACCGGAGGTATAAGATATTGATGTGAAAGTTAATTATTCTGTGATTACGCTATTTATATATGTTTCTTTACATTCTTTCAATGTGTTATATTTGTAATTGTTTTTAAATGTGTTTTAAATAAAAATAAAGACTGTCGTAACTTGTTTTACAAATGTGTACAATCAACCACGAGATTTCAGGTCACTTGGATCTGTAGCTTGTTGCATGATATTTTGTAACAAAGTTATGTAAGAATACATTTGTACTTTCTTGTAGCGTTTAATTTGTTTAAAACATACGGTTATATTACTATTGTTACGTAACTGTGTTATATTCGAACACAGTGAATAAGAAAACTTGGATTGACAGCTGATGAGAGAATTTACACAGAACTCCAAACATCAAAGGGAAAGATAACGATGATTGACAGTTCATATGGACTCGTCCCTGATGCCGTCATCCCTTTGAAAGAACAAATTAATTTTGTCTTGGAAGTGTTAGTTCAACGCAACGACGTTTATACGGCGGTTTCGACATTTTAGCATCAATTTATCGGACTTAAATAATGTTAATTTCCGAATGAATTCAAAATATCAACACCCACAATTTATAACAAATCTACTTGAAACCATAGATTTATTATTTTTTACTCGACTAACAACATATTTGATTTGTTATATTTTTTGTTTTTATAAAACTCTTTTGAAGTATTACAAATTTTAAGTATAAAAACATTAATTACACAGATGTAAAGATGCTGTCAAATAACTGTTTTGTTTTTATTACATTGTACAGTAATCATGTTTACAACTCTTTTAATGTTGATATAAGTTGATTGACAAGTGTCACACCTTGTTAATTTCAATCAATACCGGCGGTAATCTTTTGATGTAAAACTGGATCGATCTATTCGGTGATTGACATCTAACATGGTTCACTGACTTACCTGTCAGCAAATTTGTCGTGTGGTTTTCAGAGGTGAATTTTACATGAAAATATATTTTCTGGACCGGACAGTACCACCGATGTTCGGAATACAGAGGGGCGGTTTTTAGAGGAACATTTTACTTAAATATATAGGGGAATATTCCGGACAAAAACTAAATGTTCGGTTTTCAGAGGAATCCGGTTTTAAGAGAGGCCGGTTTTGGGGAGTTCCACTGTATACACATCCCAATAAAAGGTCATTATTAAATACTTGTGAAATTTTCAGCCATGACACATAATCAGAATTGGAATGCAAAAATTTAATATGATTTTTAAGATTATTTCTATAAACAACAACAATACCTCCAGATTTATGCTTATATATTTTTCTATTTTTGCAACATAGCTAAAACCATCTGGGATATTTAAAATATCATATTTGTCAGTTTTTGTCTCTATATGGAAATACATATATCATGTGTTGTAATTAACTGTATAAATTCAGGTAATAACAGTTTTAACTTGATACCACAAACATTTAAACAAATACATTTTATTTCTGAAAAATTAAGATTTTGTTTTTTAAACCTTGGGGCATTTTCATCAGTCGCTCCTCTTGCTTGCCTGTCCTATTTATAGTGGTTGGCCGGGTTTCTAGGAGGAAAAAGCGCATATGAGGATCTGGGTTTCCAGGTTGAGGAAAGCGCATCATGGGTCCCTCTGGGGGTGGTCTGTACTCAACACCATTAATATATAGCTTATCATAATTAATAAAAGCGCGATTGTCCTTACGTCTCTCTTCGTGCATTTATGGAACAAGCGCCTGTCTTCTTCTGTTGATAATCTCGGGGTATTGTTCATTCACTCCAAAATCTGTTCGCCTTAAATCACCTGTTTTGCCAACACCCAAGACTGATTATTATTAGAAAACTAAATGGCATAAGGAAAATAGCCGAAATCGACTACTAGCACAACATTTGTTGGGAGATGTAAAAAAAAAGCATAAAACATGTTTAAACTAAGTGTTTGTCATTAAAATCATTTCAGTGGACAACACCAATAAATTGTTGCATTTATGCTCCATATTAACAAATCATACAGCTACAAATTAGTGCGCACGACACATTGCTGGAATGACCATCATTAGGTACGCCTAACTTCGACAGATTTGAAAGCCAAATAATTTTAAAATCTTTGGGAGAAAGCATACCAAAGGGCCTAAACAGAATAGCATATTATAACTTTTACTCAAGGACGATCAAAATGAGAAGATTGGAAAAGCAAATAAGTACATTAAGTATATATAAATGACCTACATAGGATGGCTACGTCAGTTAAGGACACTAAATATATCCCTGGGGTCGATTAACATTTATTTATTTAAATTCGGAAGTATAAATGTTAAGCATAAATATTAACACTGACGATCGCAGTGTCGTATTATTATTATTATTATTATTATTATTATCACAATTAACATTTTGCGTAAAAAAGCCAAATCCATTAACCTGTTTTAATTCTGTCTTCATAACGACTTACCTGTATTTCAGTAACATTATATACGGCACCAATGTATTCCTTCTCTCGTGATAAGTGTTATATTAACAAAGAACGTAATAATAACAAATGTCATATACTATTATAATTATACAGATGTAGGCGTAAACATATAGGTAAAATCAAGACGGCATTGGTCTTATTGGAACAACATAATTAGTATTTGTGAGTCAACATCATTTCTACGATTGATCTCTTATGGGTAAACTTTACAGTTCTACGTTCTTTGTCCAAGAAACCCCCATGCGTGTCACAGTCAAGTAGTAAATAGATATAAAAAACGTAGAAATATAATTTAGTGCGCACAATATGATTCTTAAATAACCTTCATCTGGTACGTTCAAAGTCAAAAGAATAAAAAGTCAAATATATAAAAGATTTTTTTAGAGAATCGTAATGCTGTATCCTGTACGTGCATTGACTGTAATACTATAATATTGTATGAATGGTAGCTGTACATACCAGCATATTATCGTGCTTAAAGACAGATTGATTAACGCTGTGCATGTATATACTATAATGCATTGTATTATAATGTTGTACGAATGATAGATGTCATTTGTATATTGGATAGGGGTTAGAATTATGGTGTTCCATGCCACTTTTAACAATATTTCAGTTATATCGAGGTGGTCAATTTTATTGGTGGCGGTAACCAGAGAAAACCACACCTGCCGCCAGTGAATGACAAACATTACCACACAAAGTTGTATCGCGTTTACCTCGACATGAGCGGGATTCCACCTCACAATTTTTGTGGTGGTAGACACTGATTGCACAAGTAAATTCAAATACAATCACGACCACAACGATCCCTACTCTGAATATGTATGTACTAGAATATTACAATGACAGTTCTTACATAAGCATACGTTATATTATGGTACAGTAAGAATGATGCTAAGAGTTCGTTGTTATGCGCTACATCATGGCGGGATTAAATTACTTTTGATGAGATGATGATTGAATTCTATGTTGTACGAGTTGGGAGTTTATATTACTAACTCACAAGCACAGACAGACCTTTCCATCAACTAGTAGACATTATACTACCGTAGAGACAATTTTTTTTTCTAATTTCTTACAATTGCGCGCTTTGCGGAGAAGCACCATTTACCAATTTTATAGTTCTTGGTTTCACCGATTCGAAGCAAGGAAGCCATCACGCTAAGCGCTACACTACTGAGGCGAATTGCGAATGATGAAGTGACTACGTATTAGGCGTGACTATTGAAGCTATATGTTTGCATAGCGGATGTGGTCTGGGACGCTTGACATAAGGCTAAGTGATTGGTGCTGCAGAGTATAAATGGTGTGAGTTCAAATACCGTAGAGGAAAACAAAAAGTTGTCAGCTCAAAGATCTAATTCTAACACTGTTGGGTTTAATTTTCAGACGTATATAAATATTTAGTATTAACCTAGTATTTCAAATAACTTTGAAATCCAGTGGGAGAGATATATTGTACGGTTGACACTTACTGAGATGCTTGTATACATATATAGTACAATAGATTATAGCTTTGTACGAATGATGAATGTACATTTTATGAACTTTAGGTTTGTATTATTGTACAAATAACGTAAATAAAATTTAGTAACAAGCTGGCCGGATATCCGATATACGATACATGTTTTAATCTAGTTTTATTAATTCACTTATATAGTTGTCTTCCGACACCATTTTACAAAAATGGCAATCGAATTCTTTTTGGACATCACGACATCATTTCTGTTAATTTTATACCGGTGTAAGTCAGGCAGCAATCAGTTGTTAGATAGCGAGTTACAAATTAAGTTGTTCTTTAACCGAATACTTATTGGTTTTACAATAAACATTTCAACATTTATTGTAATATGTCTACTTAACAAAGACAAGGTTTTGGAAGGGATTTGGTCCAATGTAATGTTTGGTCTGATTATCATTCAGATACTAGTGATGTACGTCACAGATTTATGTGTTGCCTATACTGTTCGTCATCAAATAAGTGGTAGTGTTATCTACATCATGGAATTAATTGCTAACTATAGACTCTGTGATGTAATGTTTGATTTCTTAATTCTCACCTACACACTTGTTCTGTCAAGATGGCAGTTGACCGTACTAACGATATCTGTTTTAACATTAAGCTTGCTGGATGTTACGCTTAATCTTGTTTTATACGTCAAGACACTTTTAAGAATTCACAGGATTGAGAGAGGAGAGAACACAGTTATAACAAACGTATTTCACACTGCTTGTATTTGCCCTATACGAACTGTTATTGGACTATGTTGTGGATGTTATAAGATACATAATATATATGATGAAATCTGAAACACCAATAACATGAATAAGAGCAGACAACTGTGTAAACATTTCAATTGCATGAATTGAAGGGTTTGTCAAACTATTGGAACATCATTTTTGCTTATTCAGTATTAAAGCATCTAAAATATATAAATATATGAACTGGCAAAAATAATAAAAGCAGAACAAGGCAATATATCGAACATTTGATATAAAAGAAAACACATGTACTGTCATTAAATTGATATACCATGACAACGGTTTGTTTTTGCTGCGCACATATGAAACGGACATCCGACACGTTCGTAAGAGTATATACGCCAATATAGTCCGTTTGATAATTGGACATGTGTGAACGTAGCTGCGCACATATATAATGCCGTTTGAATTCTACTTAGATTTTACATCCTCTTTAGTGTTCAATTGTCGTTATAGAGGTAAAACAGAAGAATATGATGACTGGAAGTTCAGGTGGTATTCCATTCGTGTGTTTTTCGGATTTATCGTAAATATAACATTATTCGTGGTGGTGTGTATTTATTGCAGGAACTACATCGACAGCGTTATTTAGTCTAATAGTAATACATGTTGTAATAATGTATGCAACTGAATTATGTGTCTGGGTGGCCGGGTGTCTTCAGAATATATACGATACCCCGTCATTCATAACAGCTATGTCTACATATAAAGTGCGAGATACTATTTTTGATATCTTGGTGATAGTTTACTTCCTTGTTCTGTGGAGATGGGAAATGACGGAGTTTACAATTTCCTCAACCGTACTATTCTGTTGTGATATAATTTTGAACTGTATATCGTATGTTATAGCATTTCGACAAACAGATGAGAATGCATGGTCGGATATCATATGCTACAGTATGTGTCCACAATGTTTTGCACTTCAGTTACTCTTCTATTATAACGAAGATTAAATAACTTAAACATTTATTACTTTGATGTTTCTTAAATAAGATATATAAAATTCAAAACCCGCAGAACAGCACATCATTAGCAGGTAGTAATGGAAAATGTAGAATTTATGCTAATATTTGTGATGGTCATTATCAGTCATTCAGTGAAAATAATGCACAAAATTCCAGAAAATATTTAAATAAGTCCAATATTAACGTTAAAGAAAAAATCAAAAAAAATCGGAGATGACACTATATGCAAGCTAGACAACATAAAATAAATATTGAAGCAAAATGGCACCCATTGAAGTGAAAAGTAATAAACCACCTTATCTCAAGACGTTAACATGTAGTTTAAACAGCTAAGAAACCAAAGGTCACAAACAAGATAGACCTAGTTTTAGCAATTACATAATTACAAGTAAAGCAATTTTATTAAAAATAAAGTCGTCATCCCTCATTAATAGGCGACACCAGCAGATATTAGCTATCCCGTTTAAGCCCGTTTATTTCCAATCAGTTGACATTGGAGGTTATTGCATAAATGTGTCGTGCGCACTAAATTAAATATCTATGGATTTATTATGAATTGATGTAGGAACTATACATATTTCTAATGCTATCTAAATTGTAATAACACTAAGTAGCAAATGATGATAATTGATTAAATATAAATAGCATTTATTACAATATGCCCGTATACATGTGTAATTGACATATAAAGAGATTAAGAAGAGTTTGAAGATACCAAAAGGGTAATCAGAATCCGTATATCGTAGAGGAAAAGACAGCACAATGGCCAAAAGAAATAGTACAAAAGGACAAACAACGAACTACAAAACATACACATAAAACTAATGATCGAGTAATATGAATCATGGCTGAATTCTGGTGATACGGACGGGTAAGCAGTTTCTGCTGCACTAGTGGCACCCGTCGTATAGTTACAAACACTGTGATAAATCGTGAATGAGGAAAGGACCGGGAAGTGCTTGCGACAAGTGGGACATATCTGTGGTCATTTGTGACACAGATAGTCCATAACAGTCAACCAAATCATGGTGGCGACCGTAAAATTTTCGAAGTTATGACTTCAACTTTACCAATATGAACTTTTGGTCCAGTAGGTTCCTTGTTAGCAGCAAACCCTTTATCGAGGGAATCCTGATAGGAACCACAAGCTCTGAAATATCGTATCAACTGAGAGATATATACTTCATATGCATGTGTTGCTGCAATGTTGCTGCATATAAATGGAAAGTTCACAATGGGAAAATTGAAATACTCTCTTTTGTCTTAAAGTTTCGTTCTTAACCGCCCCTCACTGTCAATTTCGAGGTGCAGGGCATGTTCTATGTAATAATTAAACAAATTTGTACAAATGGTCGTGAGAACATATCAGATGACTTAAAAATTACGTTATCATTTTCCGATTTTCACATTCATTAAGTGACTCGCAAATGTAATATCAAATTAAATTGTAGAAATCAATAAAACAAAAACGCATAGCTTAAAATCGTGAGTGGGGGTGACAATTGAACACGAAATGGTAACCTGGATAAATACAGTGATTAGAAAGGCGACAGAGCATTAATGTTGAACAAATACGTAACGAGGACAATATAAAGTTATGAGTGTCTTAGTTATTCACATGATAAAACTACAGAGAAGAGTGTTGGGATAACATTAACTGGTTTGTGACTGTCCCAGACCAGAACTTCTTTTATTTTGTTTTCGTTGTGCTAAGATGAGTGGTGATCATTGGTTTTGTTGATATTTGGGGAATTGTTGACAATCACTGTATTAATATCCCCTTTACAACCAGAAAAGCATCGTATTTGACACAGATTATACACTACATAGTCGGTGTTAACAAATGAGAAGACAATCAGTCAATCGTATGTTTCCAACTATTCGTTGATTGGTATTTATTTTGACATTTGAACTATTTGGAGTCGAAAACGTCTAATGAATGTATTACGCCGAAATACCATTCTGCTGTACTAATTGACCATTTTAGGAAACGGATTAATATAAGCGTTACGCTTGTTTCTGAATCCTATGTTATATTGTATTGTGGAAAAAAATGTAATATGTAATTCATCAATAAAATATGTTTAAATCAATTGACCATTGGTAACGTTGATGTGCTTTGCTGAATAGTGTTTTTAACCATTGTTAACTGTTCTGTGGTATTGTTTTGTTTTTCATCTTGGTACATATTTATACAGTATATGAAGGAGCTATCGAGGTCTTGATATTATGGTAGTTAGATTTACAACTACCTATGCAATCAGTGCCTACCACCATTAACGTGAGTTCTAATCGGACTTAGGTGAGGTGTACTCGATACAACATTATTTGATACAGTTTGTTAGTGACTTGGGGCAGGCCGGTGGTTTTCTCCCGGTTCTCCGGTTTCCTACATCAATAAAGCTTACCGCCACGATATAACTGAAATATTGTTGAAAGTGGCGCTAAACACCGTAACTCTAACCCTATACAGTGATATGTTCAATGTGATAATAGTATAATTTTCAATTTACTTTGGTTTGTTTTCACTCATGTTATGTCAAGTATATCTACTGGACGAAAACTCACTCTGTCCTACATATTGTCAAATATCGGTTAAATGTCATTGACCAAATTCCAGCTGCCATACAATTACTAAATATTCGAGACGTTATTGACCAAGCGAAGGCAAGTGGAAGTGAAACCTCATGTAAATACTCATATACGGGGATATTTTGTGATTCATACTAATCATTCAATGCTTAAGTACATAATTTAGAAGCTTCTGCTTTGCCAGATAAACAACACAAACATAGCTACTGTGATGACATTCAAATTGGCTTTCGATGGCATTAATTTACTCGGTGAAGTGCCAAGGGAGAGTACAGATGGCCAATTAAGGGGAAATTTAATGACACACTCCAAGTTATACAAGCACATTGATATAGCATAGCATCGGATTGTTCAGTTGCTCCCAATAAAATGTTTGAATATATGATAACTAAAAGGAATGACGTGAATCTCAACCCATTAACAACTTTTAGAGAGTAAACATATTTGCTTTAAAGGGTTGCCATGACATTGTGTTCTATCTAATACTAGTAAGAGTATTTAAATAATAGTTAAGGGAATCGACTGTATACTATCTAATAGCTAAATGATAGTTAAGGATATCAGGTCTTTTGCTATATGACTAAAACAATGGATATATGATGACACATTACAAGTTTATAGTATGGGGTCACGAATGAACTTATTTTGTCAAGCATGAAACAAAAGCGAACAGTGGTACACAGAAAATGAGGCTGTCAGTGCATATGCTTGTCATCGACAAACTGATTGAATGGGTAGTTGTTTAAAACGTTGACAGCAGTGTAAATAATATTCTTTTGTGGCTTAAATGTGCACACCGCGCATGCGCTAATGAGATTGTGTCATCTAAATTAATCGCTCATTTGCTTTCAAAGCGAAAGAATAACATCATATTAGAATGTATGATAAATGAAATTTGTGGACTTACGTTCTTTACTGTTCCGACAACATAGTACTTTTTTTCATTTTAATACGTTTCCAATAAACATTAGCTTATTAAGATTACAGAGGCCGTCGTGACCGGTCGCTACAACTACCAATGCAATCAGTTCGAATCCCGCTCATAGCGAGGTGTAGTCGATACAACATATGTGATAAAGTTTGTCAGTGACTTGCTGCAGGTCGCTGGCTTTCTCCGATTCCTCCGGTGTCCTCTAACAATAAAACTGACCATGAAATATTTTTGAAACCCTATCTCAGTGTTAGACAACGCGGTGAGTCTTGTGTCGTTATCTATCATCAATCGTAAGTATATGACTCATTTGTTACGCAAAAACTTGTATATTCAGACAAGTCAGTTGTTGATGCCCTTATATTGACATCTGTTTAACGTAAGAGTGACAAAAGGTATGCTACGAAGAACTTGTAAAACTGACAACATTTTGTCGACGAATTACAAAGGACTCAGAGTTTATGATAAATTTCTTTAATGTCTTCTCAGGAAATGATGTGGGTGGATTTGAATTCAATTTCAAAGATGCTTGTGTCGTCACTGCACAAGAGAGATACCATGCATATGAGATATTTTTATTCATTTTGAACACCTTGGACTGTATTTGTTCTCTCCATTTTTATACCTTTAGATTATGCATATTCTGTTTGTATCAGGGGCCCGGTTGGCTCAATGAGTTAGGTCGATGGATCTAACAACTCATTCATGCCTATCACCAATACGGCGTGGGTTCGCACCCAGTTTTGTAAATTACAAAAAAGGGTGCACTCGACTCGCAACCGCAAGTGATAAAGTTTACCAGTTGCTTGCCCATGGCCGGTGGTTCACTCCGGGTACTCCGGCTTCTTCCACCACGAAAACTGGTCGCCATGATATAGCTGAAATATTGTTGAAAGTTGCGTTAAACACCAAAAATCAAATCAAATCATCTGTTTGTATGGTCATAACATTGTCGAGAACGAGTTTCGCATTCATACTCGAACAATGTCCAAAAACACCCCCGAAATATCTAGTACATACAGCGTTCTGATTGGATCATTTTGCAATACGAGAACGATGTTCGTACTTGAAAGTGTCTTGACAATGAGGCCTTATTATTTATATTAACGTACGATGTGATATATATGCTATATTGACTATTGAAATAGATGTAGCCATTCGTTACAGTATCTTAAAGTCAAAGCATCGAAGGTTATTGTTATCCTCAGCACTTAAGCTATATGTGCTTGTCAGGTTGATTTCAAAATACATGGCAAATACCAATGCTCTGGTTATCAAGAGGGGTGGGATGGAATCCCATTAACCCATTTAACCCCGCCGCATTTTTGTGTATATCACAAGCCTGGATTTCCAAAGTCACATATCTTGATCTTTCGTTGAGTTCAGTGAGTTATGGTGAGAGTAGAATGTTTGTTTGTTGATATTGGCGGAATTGTTGATGACAATAACTGTTTCGACTTTCATTTCATAACAACACTGTTGAATTATAAAATACAAGATATACACTGAGTTCACATTATTACCACTTTCTTTGCCAGTGGTATGATGGACTGTTGATAACAAATAATACAGGCCTATATCTTAATGCTGCCGTGTCGGTACTGTTCATTGAACATTCGACATTTGATTTTGCACAATAAGCCACGAGTTAACAACTAAAGTACTTTAGATATCAAACAGGCAAGTGTCAAGTAAGATCATCCAAGGTTCAAAGTTCACATGTCATAGAATTTATTCCTTATTATTTATCTGTCATTTTACTACAGAAATTAGCGAACCGCTGTAGTAAACATTTCCTGTATTGACATTCGCAAGCTACAAATATTCGTATTTTGCTGAAAATGTGTATGTTGTGTTTGAAAGAAAAGTATGAAATAAGAAGCATTAAATCCAAAAAAAAAAAAAAGACGGACATGCAAATACAATGGTCAAACACCGAAGGAAAACGAAAAAAACCTCACTTATCTACATAACACTACACAGAGAACAATAGACCGAGGAACGCATATTCTACTAAAAAGGGAGTGAACTCAGGTTCTCACTGTAAGTGTAAACACACTTTGGTCTACTATTGTCAGTCGTGATGTGACTTATATTACAAACCCGATGATAAGTCAGGTATGCTGTCAAAACGTAATGGTTTTTGTGATGTGCTTTGATTTATTTAGCTCAAAACGACAGTTATATATTATATAATAAATCATTATCATAACAAAATGGATGTGATTTGATTTGATTTGATTGTGTTTAAAGCCACTTTCAGCAATATTCCAGCTACATCATTGCGACCAGTTTTAGTGGTGGAAGAAGCCGAAATCCCCGGAGAAAACCACCGCCAACGTGCAATCAACTGGAAAACTTTTTCTCCCATTATGACGTCGTTTTAACCCCGCTGAACCAGTGGTGGAAAACTCTGTAATCCTCTAGAGGATTAAAATGTCTCGTGCCTTTTCCCGCATTTTACTCGTTTGACTCGTTGACGGCTTTTGAAATAAAGTTCGTGTTAAATAATGGGAGAAACAAATTCTCCTTCAGTTGCCCATGTGGGTTACGATATTTCTCCACTCTCGAGAGTTAAATTAAAAGGTTTTTTTATTCGCCTAACGGCTCGTGGTTAAAATTTTTAATTTAACTCTCTCGCGTGGAGAAATATCGTAACCCACGTGCAACTGAAGGAGAATCTATATATCACTTGCGGATCCGAGTCGAATGCACCCTTTTTTATACTCTCTGATTATTTTAACTGCTTGGCCGATCTCGTACACAGGAATTATATTCAGAATATAATTCACAGTTCCAAATAAAAACGTGGATATCAACTTTAGTGCACACAACGCGGTTCTGGAATAACATTCACCAGGGACGGTCAATATCAACCAGGGACGGTCAATATCAACCAGGGACGGTCAATATCAACCAGGGACGGTCAATATCAACCAGAGACGGTCAATATCAACCAGGGACGGTCAATATCAACAGATTGGAAAGCCAACTAATTTCAAATCCATTGAGAGCTAAAAAACCAAAGGTCCTAAACAGAATATCCTTAGTTTTATTAATTACATAATTACAAATCATGCAATTATTAATAAAACTAAAGTTTTCCTCTTTCAGGAATAGGCGATCTCCGCCGATTTTAGACATCATTTGAGCTTAAGCCTAGATGCTGAAAGTTATTCCAGAAACGCGTCGTGTGGACTAAAATACAAGTCTATGTTTTTATTATGAATTGTTGTAAGGATCGTCGTGGTCTTGATCGTATTGAATTTTGATTGACAACAACCTATGCAATCAGTGCATACCACAACTAACGTTGTGAGTTCGAATCTCACTCAGGCGAGGTGTACTCGATACATTATTATGTGAAACAGTTTGTCATTGACTTACAGCAGGTCGGTGGTTTTCTCTGGGTACTCCGGTTTCCTCCACTAATAAAACTGACCACCCCGATATAGCTCAAATACTGTTGAAAGTGGCGTTAATCACCATAAACCAAACCAAATCTGAATTGTAGCGGGAACTATGTATATTATTAAAGATGTCTATATAGGAATAACATTAGATAATAACTGATGCTACTTGATTAAAGATAATTAGCATTTATTAAACAGTGCCCTTATCCATATGTAATGAAGGCAGGCTTTACATAAAAAAATAATAAATGTATACTAATGATCGCGAGGACATAACAGATGACGTAATGAAAAAAACACGTTACTATTTCCATATTTTAACATTCATCGCATGACTCACAAATGTAAAATCAAATTAAATCTTTGAGAAAAATACCAAATATCGCATAGTTTAAAATCGTGAGCACGCGTGGTAATTGAACGCTAAATGAAAATCTTAATGCATACAGTACATGACTGGAAAGATGGTAAAACATCCTAATTATAGCCTTGTACGTGTGCACTACAACATGCAGATTTAAATAGGAATTACTTGATGTACACATGTTGAAGACAAAATTATTAATAGCGAAATCAAAGCTAATCATAAACAATATGTGAAAGCAAGGCAAGGATGAACTTCAATGTTGACTAAATACGTGACGAGGACCATATAGATTTACGAGTGTTTTTAGCTATCAACATGACAAAAGTACAGTGTGGGTGGTTGGGGGGTTCCATTAGCCTGTTCAATTCTGCCACATTTTTGTGATTGCCTAAGACCATTACCTGGATTTCTTTTAGTTTCTTGTCAATGAGTTAAGATGAGAGCTGATTGTTCGTTTTGTTGATATCATTCTACTGTACTAAATAAAAATGGGTAACGTTGATGTGCTTTACAGAATAGTGGTATGTTCTGACGAATCTCATCGGTGGTGTAATAGTCAGCGAACTCGACTTGATTATTGTAGATGGCGTGTTAGGACTATAAAAATTATACTAAGCGTGTTGGTCTAGTATAAAAACATCATCATCATCACATTAAAACCCAACTTGACCTCTCTACGATATGGCTGAAAATTTGTGAGCTGGCTTTAAACAACAACCAATCAATGAATCTGTTCTGACGGTGTGGTATTTTTAGTACAGGTTTATACAACATATGTTTGTATACAATGAGGGGGTCGTCGTGATCGTATGGTAGTTAGATATACAATACTTATGCTATCAGTACATACCACAACTAACATTGTGAGTTCGAATTCCATTCGGCTGAGGTGTACTCAATACAACAGTGGGTGATGCAGTTTGTTAGTGACTTGGGGAAGATCAGTAGTTTTCTTACTGTCATCCTGTTTCCTCCACCAATAAAATTGACCGCCACGATATAACTCAAATATTGTTGAATGTGTCGTTAAACACCAGTACCCTAAGCCATATACAGTGTAATAATAGTAAATTTTTCAGTTTTTGTTTGTTGTCATTCGTGTTATGTCAAATATATCTTCTAGACGAAAATCACTTGTCCTATATTTTGGCTAAATGTCATTGACCAAATTCCAGCTACTACACAATTAATAAATATCTGATATGTTATTGACCAAGCGAAGGAAAATGGATTTGAAACAGCAAACAAATACTTATATACGGAGATAAATAAATGTAAAGTACATAACTTAGATGCTTCTGATTTCCAGATAACCAAGACAAACATAGCTACTGTAATGTCATTTAAATTGGCTTTTAATGGCATTATTTTACCCGATGAAGTGGCAAGGGAGAATACAAATGAAGTAATGTGAAACTGAATTAATCGGAGTTGCACAAAGGCATTGATATAGCATTGCTTCCTACAGTGTTTTGTAAAGAAGGTGAGGTTTGGTTCATATTAAATATTGTTTTAATATACGGATAACTAGAGTAAAATGAATTATGTATGAAAATACCAACACCTTAGCAAATTTTGGGGAGTACATTCGATGACTTTAAAGGGGTGTTATGACATTGTGTTTTATCTAATATTGAAATGACAGTTAAGGGGATCTACTATATACTATCTAATGGTTAAATGATAGTTAGGAGATAACTGTATTGTATTTGAAAATTTCACGGCATCAATTGGAGATTTGATGGTCGTAAATTGAGCTTACTGGCGACGCGTTAGCGGAGCCAGTAAACGGATATTCGCGAACATGAAATCGACAATTGATGCCGTGAAATTTCAAATACAATACAGTTATCTCCATTCTAATGTAATCATGTGTAGGATAGACATACATAAATCATATATGTATATTTCCATATTATTGACAAAATGGCATAAGCGGTAATCAGCTAAAATTAAAAAAAAATATTTCATGCTATTTCAACCGTGGAATTGGTGAATATTACACAATTAAATCGACAATTGATGTCGTGAAATATTCGAATACAATTCAGTTATCTCCATTCAAATGTAATCATGTGTATTGCAACAGTGTTGAGAAGATGACGTAAGCGGCAATCGTCTAAACTATCTCATGATTTTCAACCGTGGAAATGATACCATGAAAATTACAGCATTATCCAATCACAAACCAGGGATATTAAACAACTACATTAGAATTAAGGATATCAGCTCTCTTGCTATATAATTTCAATCAAGTGACTAAAACCATGGATGTATGATGACACATTATTACAAGTTTATCGTATGGGGTCACGAATAAAGTTACATTGTCAAACATGAAACAAATGGGAAAACGTGCTTCACAGAAAATGAGATCATCAGTGCATTTGCATGTCACTGACCAAGTGATTGAATAGGTAGCTGTTAATCCAACTATCACACGATCACAACCACGACGCGCCCCCACCATTTGCATGGGCATTGTCATACTGATGGTAAGTAAACATGCTAAACTATGCATATATATCAATTCATTGAATTAATACATTATTTAGAACAAACAACACATGTCAACGGATAGTCATTGATATAAGGTGGACATTTCAGAGATCCACATTTCGCAAGGACATTGTTAAACAACTTCCCATTATGATTATCTACACCTCCTAAGATGTATTCGGGGTTTATGTCAATGCAGGCGTATGATGATTTTCCGGGGTAGTTATAATGTGCGGAGGCTAAATAGCCGTGGTATTCCATTTTCCATCCACTATAGCATGTGTTCTTTCCAGGAATCATTATAACAGAGGATGTACGTAATGACCGACAGAGAACACAAGGAACATCTTCATCGTATGAATTGGAAGCAAAGAAATTACCGGAATCATACTCAGCTCCGTACATACGACCATGGTCTGGGCCTTTTGTTTTCACAAAATTAGGGTCAGGTGGCAGACATACATACTCCGCGGCATTACCTTGCTCATTGTAGTGGCCGCCTCCTGCAAAACCTGTGAAATTCATGTAAGCAACGTGTTGTATATACTATTAACTTTCACACAAATATTAACTTATTAACACCAATTTATTACTATATGTAGTTTTTTTTACTGTTGAAATATTTAAATATTAATAATAAGATAGGAATTAATAATTTAAGAGTATATGTCTCATCATACTAAATAATAACAGACAGAGAGACAGAAAGAGATATGGTGGTACAGAATATATATCATGATGATCCCAGAAACAAAACACCAAACTGTACAATCATTGGCGGATATAAGTATTTTATCCCGAGTGCCAACCCATGTTAAAACTCACATTACTGTGTGGTTTCCATGAATTATTTCGATTCTGATATATCTAACAATACAAATTCGGTACTATACTTTGATGGGAAAGGCAATCATTTATATTTACGCTTGCGAGCAAGGTCACGCACAATTCATACGGTGCAGGTTGGCTGTTCTATTTTTCAACCTGCCAAATTCGAGCAGATGATAACACATCAACATGTGCTTTCTCGATGGGAAAGCTTTATTGATGGAACAGCCGTAACAGTAGTATTGTGTTTGCATGTTTTAATTGCACATCGCATGTGCATTAGTATTTGGATATGTTGGTTATTTTCAGGAAATATAGATGTTTAAAATACTGACAGCGGTATAAATTATGTTATTTTCTGATATTTTATCGCCTGCCTTAAATGTGTACAACACGCATGTCGTAATGATAGTTTGTCATCTAAATAAATCACTCATTTGTTTACAAAGCGAAAGAAGGACATCATATTAGAATGCATAATAAAGGCAACTTGTAGTCTTACATTTGTTACTGTTTCGACAACATGGTAGCTTATCTGTTTCATTTTAATACGTCTCCGATAAGTATTAGCTAAGCCGCCGTGGTTGGTCGTGGTCTTATGCTAGTTGGATTTACACCTACTTCTAAAATTAGAAGTTGTGAGTTCGAATTCCGCTCATGGCAAGGTGTATTCGATACAACATATGTGATAAAGTTTATCAGTGACGGTGGTTTTTCTCCGGCTACTCCGGTTTCGTCCACAACCAACTCGACTGCCCCCAACGATATCGCTGAAATATTGTTGAAAGTGGTATTAAAAGCCATAATCCATAACCCAGTACAAGATTACATACCTGAATATATCAGCTCTGTCATGTTGTTTTCTGGACATTTTGATTTTCCCCATCTGACATATGTACTACCAAAATCTGAAAGGAAAAGACTACAGTATATAAATATCACAATATCGCTCGTTACTGTGAATTTCATTTCATCATGAATTTCACATATATTATTATTAAGGTGTATTTCTCACATTTACTATTATCAATCTTTGTGTTTCGGTGGTTCAGTTTTGATTTTCGGTTATTTCAAATATTATCGACTATTAAGTGTAAATAATTGCTAGATTTTACTGGTAATTGAGTATGTAACTATCTGAGTATTTTGTTTTTTGTTTTTGTTTTATTTTTGTGTTTGTGTGTATTTTTCGGAGGGGGTTCATATTTGCTTCTTTTTGTCTGTTGTGGAGAGGGTGTTTTGTGTTTTGCTTTTGTTTTTGTGTTTTTGAGTTTTGTTTTTTTTGTTTTCTTTTGTTTGTTTTCTTTTCTTTTTGTGGAGGGATGTCTTGTTTTTTGCTTTAGTTTATCAAGGACTGTGTTCTTGAATTCGTATTGCCTTAGTAATAGCACTAATACAAATGCGTTTTAGAACTTGGTTAAACAGTTATCCATCTCATCTAATATGAACTTGTAGTCATGGTGAATTCTCAACCAGGGCTACTAATTTGGATGTGTACCCTAAAAGGAATCTGCTTGCAATGATTGTGTTTTCGAGCAGTCAAAATTAGCTATAGATCCTAAATTATTTCTGGTAAAAGTCGCACCGAGTGAGTGAGTGTTGTATAACGGCAACTCAACAGTTTTTCAGTTATATCATGGCGAGAACAAGTTAATTTTCAATGAGATGATGACGCGGTCCACTGTGTATATGCACTAGACCAACAGGTTTAATTGGATGTTTGTAGTGCTAACTCACTGAAACAACAGTCCGCGGGAAGACATGTCGCTCCACTTGAACACATTATCTTGATTCCGACCCAACCAACTTTGTTCTTTCTCCTCAATGCTGCGTGAGAAGCAACAAATACAATGTTCATAGTCTTTGGTTTGACCGGATCGGGATTCGAACCCACGAGCTACCGCACTCACGGCGAGCACACTAACAATTACACTACCGATGCGGTTCAAGTCGCACTGAAATCTCAAAATCCTCTATAGGATATATTTTACTCAATATGATGATGACAGACAGATATAGATTTTTTAGTCTTTCGAGGTCCAAATACCCAACATGGACATATTTCTATAACACTCATACCATAATGATGGGTTCTTTGTTTGCATAATACTTTTGCAGTCGGAAATAACATACAGATATGATTGTTATTTTCAGAGAATGAACAATGCAGTAAACGTACTTACTATGCTGATCGCGAAGTGCAGTTTCAAGATGTTGAATATGATTCTTGTGTTGCTGGTTTTCAGCAGTCAACTGTTTTACCGTTGTATCCAATATTGCGACAGTACCTTCTAGTCTAGTCAACCTTTCTGCTATAATGTCTGGGTCATTCAGCAGCAGTCGCTTGACATTGTTGTCAGTTATGGTTCCTAGGCAACCGTGTAACACAAAAATCGCTGCCAAAGGTATCATCTTTAAAAACAGTGTGAATTAATGCACTAAGTAGACTTATCTAGAACAATTTATTGACCTTTATTTTAAATATTGATACTGCCTTATCAGACTAACATTATGTCGTGTCGTCTGTTGTACAATTCGGTTAACAAGTTTTATCATTGTCCATGTGCATAGCCATAATATTGGTCATGACAAATGTGTTTGTACTATAGTGCTACCAACGACAATAACTCAAAAATGTCGGTCTACTCACGGTAACCAACATAATTAGAACACGAAGACGGAAATCGGATCTAACTTCGACTCGAAGTTCCACTTTAAGCATTAGATATGGCAATACAAAACATAATATCGCTGCTACGTTAGTAGCAAAGTAGCTCAACAAGAAGAGTTGTAAGATACCAAGTATTCGTAAATCGAAGAAAGACAGACAACACAATGGCCAAAATGAAAAGTACAAAATAACAAACAACGCTCTACAACGCATACACATAAAACTAACGATCGAGTAACACGAACCCCACTAAATGCCGGGGGAGGGAGGGGGCTGATGAACGGGAAGCAGTTTCTGCTCCACTAATAGCACCCGTCGTGTTAATCTAGTCACACATCCGATGATCAGTCATGAATGAGGAAAGGATCGGGAAGTCTTTAGCTCAAGTGGAACATATCCGTGGTCATTTGTGACACAGATATCCCATAGTGGTCAACACACATAGTTTGCATGTGATGATATTAGTTGATTGGAAAATACATATTTATTCCTATATAATCCTGTTTGATTAAAAACGTGTAAGATATTTATTATTGTATTCAACGAGCAGATTGTTTTAATTTATATACTAAATTACATGTAAGATGGACTGCTTTTGTCGAGCATACTTCAATATTTTGTGCACAAATTATCAATTAGTATAAAGCATGTATATTTAAGAATCATAACTCTAATAAAATATGCTTTTTTCTCATAATTTCGCATTTCATTATTCTGATTTTGAAAAAAAACCCATTACAATAACTCCATCTTATCGAAATCTGCCTTGTTTTCATCTCATCATTCATTCTAGGCATATCATGTGTAGCTTTGTTATATTTTATATTATGCCCATTGTACTTTTTGCATCATGCATTTGGGATATCATAGGAGGAGTCAAATGCATTTTCATGGACCTATGAAATACTATCTTTCAATGCAATGTTAATTGACTATTGCTTGTGATATTAAAGGGGAATTTGCGGTAATTTCTACCGCCAAAATCTGTGGGCGGAGCTTATCAGCAAAAATCCCCGTTGATATGAACAGCATATTTATGAAACTGTATGTCACATGACCAACGTGACCAAGGTCACATACTTCTGAAATTTGAAGGGATTTTTGTAAGTTTTAAACTGATGAAGAATATTATTTTTAATGAGACTAAAAGTTTCGTAGGGAGGAACACTAATGACCATGCCTGTCAGACATTTTGCACCAAAAGTAACTATGAAACTGTGTATCATTGATGTTTCCTCCTCGAGATGACCGTGGCCAAAATAATGAAGAAACTGAATGTGTGCTCCTCTCACAGCTATTTATACCCACGCTCCCGGTTTAAGAATTCAACGATTTTCTCCCATACATTTATGCTTTATACACTGACTATAGGAGGGGATCAATGATATAACATATCCAAAAGATACCATTTTATTTCACAAAATTTGTATCCAGAAATTTAACGGAAGAGGTCGAAGATACGAAAGGGGTAATCAGAATTCGTAAATCAAGCATATACAGACAACAGAATGGCCAAAAGGAAAAGGATAAAACACTACACAGATAACTAGCGATCGAGCAAAACTAACCCCACTAAAAAACGGGGTGTGAAATCAGGTACTTCGGAAGGTTCAGCTCCAGTAATGAAGTCAACCTATAATCGATTATGAATGCAACGTCAACTATTAAACGACTTTATCAGTGAACGTTGCAGACTTGAGTACCACATCTTCCAAGAGCAGTCTAAAAATACAATATGCAAACGGGTATTGGCATGACTGTTAACATCATTGTGAACAAAAGTAACACTGCATAAGTCACTAGAGGTGCAGGAACCAATAACTATTCCTATGTAATGCCATACCTATAAATTCAACAACAATTATCAGCAATATGTCCTTTATTTTTACAATACAATCAATTTACTAAAACCCGTGTGTTTAACAGGGCCGTGGTACATACATTTGCATATGCTTTAAAATATTTGTGATGGTTATTTACATTTTCATTTCAAGGAAAAAATACTAAATACAAGTAGGATCTACTTTGGTTTTTGTAAATTGTCGACTTCCAGACATGCCGTTGAGATCTAGAGCCACCGACAGTTGGTTGTTCATACAAGTTTTTGATTTGTTGAAAATTGTACGTGTGTTAACCTGCAAAATCAGAATGTCATCAGATTGGAAAATTTATGTAGCTTCATCGCTACACAGTTTGTTGCTGTTTATGGAACAATAAAGACTGTAAGCGTGACGTCCATTTCCAATTAATGTAATAATGCCTTCCAGTTCAAATATAAATTAAATTTGCCCTATTAGAATCGAAATAATTCACGAAAGCCATAATATTCATGACATTTTAACATGGGTAGCATTGTTGTAGTTGTATTTTATCTCCTACTGTCACTAGATAAAATTTTACAAAAACTATACTACGAACAAACTATGATCTTTATGGATTATTTCTTGTGCACAAATAAGTTGTAGGTTTCAAATTATTGAGTAAATATATATATTTTTCAGTCAGTATATTAAATGAAACATACATCATTATGTTTCATTTAGTATACTGACTATGAAAAATATTATTATAAACATGATACTATAGGAGCGCCTACGATTTCTGGAAAAGGAGACACTCTATCTTTTTGAATCAAAGAAGAAAAGGTGGGGGGTTGCCACAAAAGTAAACAATCGATTTGTTTGGAGGCGAAAGTCAATATCCAAACAAGAAGACAGAAATGAAAATGATGGATCATAGTATTTATAGTAAGTGTATGTCAAATATTTTCATCATAACATGTCCTAAATCCATCACAGGAAACAAAAACAAGCATGTTAGTCCATCGTCATGGCTACAGCACGACGTCATTACTGCCAATGAAAAAGATACTTTATTACGTTACGATTCTTTAAGCAGGTGATATATAACAAAGGACGAGGGAAAGCCTTGGAAATCTAGACAGATAAATACGAAATGTTCAATTGTCTGTATTAATTAAAACCCAGATATCATATTTAGATCCGGTTCTGGAAAAACCTACATCAGGTACACGAAGAATCGAAAGGCTGGAAAGCCAAATAATTTAGTTTTATGAGCATTAAGACCAAATGGGCTTAACATGATAGCAAATACAGCTAAGGTCACCTATGCCTGAGGAAGGAGAATCTTAGTTTTATTAATACTTACATTATTACGATGTCTGAAGAAGGCACCATTCGCTTGCCGTAAGATCAAACCAAGATAAACAAATACTTGAGTGACCTGTGACACATGTTGTAAGGTAAAACGTATTATCTCCGGAAATCCGAGTGAAATAACAATTTCCTGTATTATCTTACTTATTATAAGTTTATATCTGTCATTATTCAATGTTGTGATCAATTTAGGACACGACTTAATAATGGGTTATGAATTCTATGTGGATGTTACGTCCTCATTTTTATTAATGAGTTGCCTGTGGAAAGGTAAAACAGAGGATTTAGTAATAATATGGAAAAACAAAATTTATTTCATTCGTGTATTCTTGGGATTTATCTGTAATATGACATGTTTTGTCGTAGTTTGCGTCGTTAACAAAGATATGTTTATTGAAGGACCTGCAGCTAAAGGGTTGTTCGGAATTATTATAATACACGTTGCCATAATGTACTCTACTGAATTGTGCGTTGTCTGTGCCACATCGGGTCGAACTATTTGCAAAACTAAATACTTCCTGGAACTCAGCGCGCATTATAAAGTTAACGATATAATATATGACATAATGCTTATATTCTACAGTATTGTAATTTCTGATTGGCTCCTGACATATTTTACATTAGGAGTAACAATTATTTTATGCGTGGATATTCTTCTCAATCTAATCGTATACATTAAAGCATGTTGTGATGTTTATCAGACAGACGAGGAAGCGTCAATGCCACTGACAGTTGCCGCTACGTGGTGTCCCATGTGTTCTATTATTGAACTTTGTTGTGGTTATGATGATGAATAATTAACCATTTTAGAAGTAACTTATGGGTTAGAATTATCATGTTTAACGCCACATTCATAATATTTAATAAATGTCGTACGTTTATTGTCAACAATACAATATCAAATGTACACTTCCATTACCATATCAATTCACCATCAAACTAGCTTAACCCTACACCTTTTTATTAAAGTGCCTGTATCAAGCCAGGCCAGTGAGATATCGGGTATATGTGTTATAGGGATGTCGCATTTGCCTCTGTTTTGACGATTTGTCGATCAGATAATGGAACTGTATGAACAGTGTGGTATTCTTTGCTTTTCATTGTTTAAGAAATAAATCATGGAAGCCAGAATGTGTTGGGAGTTTTAACATGGATTGGCGGATATTAGTATTTTATCCCGAGCGAGAAGCGAGGAATAAAATTTACTAATATCCGCTAATCCATGTTAAAACTCAAAACACATTCTGGCTTCCATGATTTATTTCGATTCTGGTATGTCTAAGAGTACAAATACTTTGATTGGAAGACGGTAATTTATATGTGCGCTTGCGGAAAATGTCGGACACAATTTATGTAGCTCGAATAATACTACGTCCTCTATTGACATTATTCGGGTTATAATTTATGCTGCCAATGGAAAAGTCAGTCACATTCACGGGCGCATGTGATAATGAGATTATACCGAATGGATAACTTGCTCGTTTGTTAACAAAGCGAAAGAAGGAGGTCATGTTAGAACATTGCATAATTGACGTATTTGCAATTACATGTAGGTACCCTTCGAATCTAATCTATTTTTTTTAAAGACACGGTAAATAGTACATTGTGGATGTTATATAGAATCTGCTATGAATCAATGTGAAATGAAGAATATATTTGAACATTGCAAAACTCGATCTGAACATTCGTCAAAACAAAAATAATTTGAAGCAATGACAAAAAGTTAACTATCTAAAATATTAATCGTTTCAATCGTTTGCAATGGTAAATAATCATTATTGTGATTGGAGATTCTTTCTCGGGCATAAATACCAAACAAGTGTATTAGATCAGGTAAAATAAACAATGAATAAAAAACAAAAATAGCCATGCTTTGGAATGAAGACGATGTAAATTACAGTACCAAAATGAAAACAAACAAACATGCCACTGTCGGAACAGTCGAACATCGAATAGACTGTGAAAAAATCGATCCTCATAGTACACATTAAAAGCAATAAGAGAAAATGTATTTGTCTTTCTAGTCTTCTGACTGGGTGTACCTGATAAAAGTTATTCCAGATACGTCATGCACACTACCTTAGATATCCAAGTTTCTATTAGACTAGGATTTCATAACTCTTTACATTTTTCTAGCTACAAATGACAAGAGAGGCGTATGACATTTTTTCATTAAATCTCAATCGACGTCAATATAACTGTAAAAAAGAACCAAGATTTTAATAAATATCTGCAAATAACCTGTAGCTAATTGATAAAACAAGCATTTGCTATGTTGCAAAACAAAATCAACGTAAAGATGCGTGTACCTTCGCACTATAACTTATGCTCCGTAAAATGGTTACTGTGGGAAATTAGATGAAAGGGCCCAATTACTTGGAATTCAATGCAAAATATAGCGGTGAAATAAACAGCATTTAATTACTTTATCTAACTGGTCCAAATCTGTCTGATTGATAACATTGAATATATATATCAAACTTAGTGTACACGGCGCGGTTCTGGAATACTCTTCATCAGTAACGCTCATTGTTAACAAAACCGAATAATTAAATAGTATATATAATGGAATAAATCAAAGGCCCTACACAGAATAGCTATGATTGTTTATGATTACCTATACTTGAGAGAGATTGACAAATACATTGCTATATCCCATTCTAAAAAAACTCCAGACTACTATACTGTTAAAAATACCAGTAAACGGTGGGTTAGTGCTGCTAGATCTGCCATTTTCTGTGCAAAGTTTTGTAGATTGTTGCACGGCTTCTGATTACCCATTTATTATCTTCAAACTTTTCAAGTTGAGCACACCCAACAATAGGACAATGCAAAAGAATCGCCACAGCCTACAAGTGCATAGGAATACAAATATTAAACATCTCTTCACTCATTGACCGCAAGGTACATTTTATATTCAACTGTCTAGTAAGCACCCTTCTTTATACTTTAAAAACCAACTGAATAATCTAAGAAACTAGATATTGCATCTGCATTACACACATCGTACTAGATGATGGACATCTACAGAAAAAAAATCTTCGTTGCCATGAAACGGAGTATTCACTTGTGGGTTGACATATGAGGAACAAGGTTCTAAAATGGACAAGTATGATACTTAATCACTAAATATTGAAAGGTTGCAACTTGCAACCAGCAACCTTCAACACACAACTTGCAACCAGCAACCTTCAACACACAACTTGCAACCCACAACTTCATCACTGGCAACATGCACCCACACAAAAGGTAAGAACAATTTGAAGGTAACAAATGTGCGGTCATCAGTCATAACTTGAAGACGGACAGACAACACAATGGCCACAAGGAAAAGGACAACCGGACAAACAACGATCTACAAACCATTACACAGAAACTGAAGATCGAGCAACTCGAACCAAAATAAAAACACATGTAAGATAACACCTCCCATTGGTATCAAAGCACTGTGAAATTTGGCCATAAATACAAGTAACCCGTCTAGATCACTATATTGTTTTCCCTTGTCTTACAATCCGATATTCCATCTACTAATGTATCTACCTACCGACTGACTTTGCAAATAGTTCATTATGGTACAAATGTAGCACTACCAGTCGAAAACCGTTTGAAAATAACAACTGCAACAAAATATGGCATAATTTTAGTAAAACAAGATAGTCGTTAGGGTATAACGCTGAAGTAAAATGTAAACACATACATCGTGCTTATTGGAGGTTGCATATTTTCCATGTCGTCAACATACACCAAGCTATAACAGGAACGAATAAATGCATATATGTATTCATTCACAGCAGATTATTATGTTCTTAAAGAAATGAAATGCGTTGCACTGCGTGTTGACAAGATATACGAACAGCTTATTGCTGATTTTATAACAAACTGCAAGAATTACTATTGTTTCCCTCTATTCTCATGCAACCTTAATATGCATTTACTATTATACAGTAGAACACGATTTCAGGATTATAATTTATTCGCCTTGCAAATGTTTCAAACAGGAGACAGCATTACAATGTCATTGTTTTAGTACGTACACGTAGGTCTGGCAATCAACAATGGCTGTAGTAAGTACATCTAGATCTGGCATCATAATAGATGGCGTCAAAAGTGATTGGTGTTGTCAGTATGCATAATTAGTGTCAACGATAATATAATACATTATTACGTATAGTTATGCACACTGCACTTAAAGAGTACATGTGAAGTTCTGTAGGACTCGCACTAGCTGATCTTATATACAAACGTTAGGGAACATCGAAGGCGCAATCAAGAATGGACAATCCAAATAAACTGGCAACACTGGGTACACAAAACTCAAGACGAAGACAAAAAAAAAAACCAACACAACACCATGTGTGTTGGCCATGGACACCAATATGCGCAAACAAACACAGATAACGTAAATAAGCCGTGAATCATCCTACAAACAACGGGAGGTAAAGACGAACCGAATATTGTATGCGATTACCTCAAATTATACAGCTACAAGATACTAAACAAAAACCCATGAACACACACAGGGTATTCCGTCTGTGGCATAGATGTAATATGATATACAAAAGCTAGAGACAACCGAATGGGCAACCAATAATGGACAATCCAGAGACACAGGTAACATTGTGGACTAGACAGTGAGTGAGATATACAAAACCAAAACAGAACACAGATAACTAAAAGATGAGCGAAATGAAACCAACAAAAAATAAAATGAAAGCCAAAAAGCGTGACAGCGAAAAGACATTAATTACATAAAAAAGGGAAATATTTATTGCCGTTTAATAAAAGGATATTTGGTAGCAGCCTGAATACTTGGATAGCGTATAGGGGGAACGTTATTATTATAATTATCAATGAACAAACAAAGCATAATCAGTGGGAATAGTTGATGGCTGACAAATGAAATACAATCAATCGTCCAGTCAAATCGTAAGTGAAGCATAACAAGCATAGTTCAAAGGTCATGCATTTGTTTACCGACATGTCGACTTATCTATCTAAGATCTCAATTTAATAAAGAAATATTTTGATCCAATAATACACTATCTTGATTTAGTATTTCAATATATTGATTTATTAATCTAACAATTCCCCTTAGTATTCCACAATTCCTGCTCAAATTGTCTGGACGTCTTGTATCTATCATGGGTCGTCTTTTATCAACATACGATCGTAGCATAAGATGCGAATTTTGCTGACTTGACCAAGGCAATGCTATCTTTTATCGATATTATACAGTTTATCTGTCGTCACCATCTGTGCATTTGCTATCGGTCGTTCATTGTAAGTATTCTAATATTATCAGAAACTGCCAGGATATATTGAAAGAAACGTTATACAAATGGTTTCTTATCAAAATCTGCGTTTGAACCTAATACAGATTTTAATGATAGATGAATGAACGAATTGTACATACTAATGACTATTTTGATAGCTAACTAACAGTTGAAAAGCCAGTGATCCGGAAGAGAGACAAAGTCAATTCACTTACACTAGTGTCAATGGCGACATTTCTTATTTTCATAATTCGCGACATTCTCGTTCTATCACGAGAGACATAAAGTATGTGGATCAGTTATACATTATGTATATTCCTGTTTTATAAATGTAACAACGACTTAATTGTCAATAAATGAATACTACATACACATGATATATCGCATTCCCGGGACTCAAACACACAGAGCTGACGGTGGATAGGGGCGATCCCTCTTCATGGGGGTGGTCAGTTTATAATACGGAACCCTGATGGTGGACCATAGTATGGAACGTGCTTAGAAAGTGTATCGCTCCCTCCACACCAACGACTCTTCTGTAGCTTTGAAAAAAGAGTAAGCGCATCGTAGTCCCTACAGAATACTCTTTTTTTATCAGGGTACTTATTAAGTGACAATGACACATGACACATCTCTTCCCTCATTTCTATATAGTTTTTTGAAATATATTATTGAACTTGTTCTTGTTTTACATGAAGATTAAATGCTGCTGGCTTCGTGTTGTGCTAAAATCAATCAATCCATCAATCAAGCATATTAAAATTGGGGGCCACCGATCGTATGTTAGTTGGATTTGTAATAACCTGTGCAATCCACGCCTATCACTACTAAATGTGTGAGTTCGAATCCCGCTCATTACGAGGTGTACTCGATCTAACATTATATGATAAAGTTTGCAAGTGACTTGCTGCAAATCGGTGGTTTTCTCCATGTACTTCGGTTTCTTTCACCAAAAATGTGACCGCCACGATGTAACTGAACTATTGTTTAAAAGTGGCGTTAAACATCATAACAACCATAACCGCAATACCATGATTTGTCTTATTTGTTTGTTTAATACAAAAATACCTGCGAAAATAACTGGTCACAATAATAGTCCATCAATCGTTGCAGCATCTTATAAACTTTGATCTGAAACGCGACTACTGTATTTAGTATAGAAGTTCTGTGAATAAGCGGTTGTATTGGCAACTATGCAGCCACACCAAACATGTGCATGCTGATTTAACAACAAATACCTAACATTGATTTGAATGGCATAAACACTGATTCGTTTGCCAACATGCATCATTATTGTCATTAATAATATAACACATTATTACGTACCTTTATGCACATTGCACTTTCGGAGTGCATAATAAATTTAAGACTTGCACCAAGTGATATTAGTTGCTACTACCTAACGTTATGTAGATACATAAAACACATAAACACCCACGGGGTGTACTCCATCTGTGGGATTAAAATGAAAAACAAAAACATAATATACAACACTGTTGATACAAGTTTGAAAATAAAAAATAAAAAATTATAGAACTCAATATCCGTAATACACATATACATGACCACCTGGCTTGGTACAGGTACTTCAATAAAAAGACAATAGGGATCAACTAGTTTTATTGGCCTCCACTCTTAGTGAAATGATGTACATGTTTATTATATAATATGTTGAGAAATCTCAAAAGTAATACAATGTAGGACGTTGGGAGAATCCATGTGCTCGCCAAGGGAAAGCAGTTCCTGCTTCTTATAAGACACCCGTCGTAATAGTTGACATGCGAAATACAACCCAATTCGAAAAAGGTGACTATCTGATTCAAAAATCCTAATTTGAAATGAACATGAACAAACATATTGAAAGCTTTTGTATTTATTGATTAAGAATCGTTTAGTGGAACTACAATGTATGACCAAAGTTTATTAACATGGAATCTTGATTTAGTGATTTAGTTGAATTATATTAACGTAAAGATTCCATTTATTTATATCATGATTACAGGAATGATTTTCGTTGACTTGACAGAGGGAATGCAATGATATTGTCTGTTGATGTTATGCTAAATTCATCTGTCCTTAGGATCAATAGATCTGTCTTTAGTCGTTAATTGAAAGTATTTTGATATTATCATAAACTACCAGGAGACATTGAATAAAACCGTGGAAAGTTTGTTTTCTATCAAGATATCCTTTTGAACCTAACGTCGACTACATTGATAGATGAACAATATCCTGCATGATAATGACTGTAATGATACACGAACGATTCCTTGCTGCTGGGGTCAAGTTTCATTTCCGGTTATTGGGAAGTTATTTGTTTTTTAGAAAGTGATACAGGATTTAATTGCATGTATCAGATTATGTATGTCATGAACAATGACAAAATGATCACTAAGACAATCATGGTAATATCATTTCGGAAAAAATAACATGAAATGTTCATTAGCACATGGGAAGAATATTTATCAATTATCCATTTAAAACAGCTTCAGATGATGTATTCTTTTGAAGCTTGATACACGATTAGATGATTAATTAATTAGAGTGTAATGTCCTATATATCAATTAACCTCTTTGGTTTATGAAATAGAAATAATCCAAGGCTCAAATGAAGCATAACTTAGAACTCAGACATAGCTAACCCGTAGTCCATTTTGTCTATCCTGCTCAGGCTTAGCTAGCCCGTGGTCCAGTTTGTCTATCCTGCTCAGGCATAGCTAACACGTTGTCCAGTTGGTATATCCTGCACACGCATAGCTAACGCTTAGTCCAGTTTATATATCCTGCACACGCATAGCTAATCCGTAGTCCATGTTGTCTATCCTGCTCAGGCATAGCTAACCTGTAGTCTAGTTTATCTATCCTGCTCAGGCAAAGCTAACCCTTAGTCCAGTTTGTCTATTCTGTTCAGGCATAGTTAACCCTTAGTCCAGTTTGTCTATCCTGCTCAGGCAAAGCTAATCTTAGCCCAGTTTGTCTATCCTGTTCAGGCATAGTTAACCCATAGTCCAGTTTGTCTATTCTGCTCAGGCATAGCTAACCCTTAGTCCAGTTTGTCTATCCTGTTCAGGCATAGTTAACCCTTAGTCCAGTTTGTCTATCCTGCTCAGGCATATTTAACCGTTAATCCAGTTTGTCTATCCTGCTCAGGCATAGCTAACCCTTAATCCAGTTTGTCTATCCTGCTCAGGCAAAGCTAACCCTTAGTCCAGTTTGTCTATCCTACTCAGGCATAGCTAACCCTTAGTCCAGTTTGTCTATCCTGCTCAGGCAAAGCTAACCCTTAGTCCAGTTTGTCTATCCTGTTCAGGCATAGTTAACCCTGAGTCCAGTTTGTTTATCCTGTTCAGGCATAGCTAACCCTTAGTCCAGTTTGTCTATCCTGCTCAGGCATAGCTAACCCTTAGTCCAGTTTGTCTATCCTGCTCAGGCAAAGCTAACCCTTAGTCCAGTTTGTCTATCCTGTTCAGGCATAGTTAACCCTGAGTCCAGTTTGTTTATCCTGTTCAGGCAAAGCTAACCCTTAGTCCAGTTTGTCTATCCTGCTCAGGCATAGCTAACCCTTAGTCCAGTTTGTTTACCCTGTTCAGGCATAGCTAACCATTAGTCCAGTTTGTCTATCCTGCATGGACACTGGTGTACTTGATTGGATTACTTTCTCCCAAATATCTGTGAAATTATTGGCTTTCCGGTCTTTGTGAGTTTGAGCGTACCATGTGAAGGTCATTCCAGAAACGCTTCGTGCGACCTAAATATTTACATTTTTATCAAAAACAAAAAATGTTTGTATATACACAAAACACAAAACTAAGCCGTCATACAATAAGTCATATAAATCGGTTACACTATTACTTAATAGACGTGTCAATTGCGACAACAAAACCGGGAGATAAATGATAGCTCTACCAAATATCACTACCTACAAATCGAAACAAAACTGCTCATCATTTACAATTGCCACATTTGGACACACCCGGTTTCAAATACATGCATATGCATTCTAGTTTGGATGTGAAATGGCATAGACGATCATATTTGTATTCTCCAGCAGTTTCCACGAAAAACACAATGTCTGATATTAAAGATATAAACGAATACTAGCAGAGATCTCCCGTACTAATGTTCCGATCTGGAAGGAAATATGCTTTATTCATTTGTTGGTACACATATTTGACCAACTATTCAAGTAAATAAGCTTTTTATGATTATTTATTTAATTTCAAATAATCAGAATGCTGTTTGAGGACTGAGGAATAGTGAAAAAAGAATGAGAATAGTGCATGGTATTTGGGAAAAGGGGATTTGGGACCGATTCATTGAAAACAAAATAGTGAATTCGTGTCCAACAACACATCGACGGTAATTTTAAAATTCGAGGCGGTCAAGATGGCCGGCACTGCCTACATATCAATGCATAAATATAAAGCATACAAAGAGTGAAATATGTGTGGATTTTTTGTTGCAAAGATGTTTTATGTTTGTCTTACCCATGTTTTTATTACAGTTATTCCCATGATAACGTTTCGTCGTTTCTAATTGATATTTAAACCGTTTATTTGTGTTGCCAGTGTTCACATTTTTTCTTTCACCGTTGACCGGAAGTTATGGGTGAAGTATAAGATAGAAATCGGAGTAGTTAATTGGAATAGCGACAACAAAGCCGTATTTATAAGAGTTTAATTATGATAAGACTTGATTTATTTAATTTTAACTTCATTTATTTCAACAATAAACTCGCTAACCATGAAGGTGCTTTTTTTAAGCTCAGCGCGCATGTGTAGCCTATATTTGTTTGGTATTCAAATATGCCTTTATTTGTATACAGAATACGGGGCGTCATATTAGAATGTAATATTATTACCTAATATTTCAAAAGATGGAAGTTCAAATAACATATACACACAATGTTCTTATTAACGACCAGGATGCACTAATTAATTTTAAGTGCGTTGCAGGTTAATTTTGTACCTGCTGAAATAAATCGCAAAACATGAATGGGTTTATTGCATTGCAACAGGTGAATACTATTATAGCTATGTACTAATGTGAGAACATGTACATTTCTTGAATTTACCACTTTCTGTGTTCTAAATTAATTGGTCCGTTGCCCCAAAATCCTATAACATCCATAGAGCCATGTATGTGTTTTAAAATAGTATTATGTAACTTATGATTGTCAGCTATAAATTGTATATTGCTTTATTTCAATATCCTTGAACAACTTATTCAAGCATTTGTTTGTTCTCTTGATGTTGCTTAACGCCACTTTCAACAATATTTCAGGTATATCGTGGCGGTGGACCCGGAGAAAACCACCGACCTGTCGCAAGTCACTGACAAACTTTATCACATAATGTTGTACACCTCGTCCTGGTCATGATTCGAACTCACAACATCAGTAGTGATAGTCACTGATTGCATAAGTAGTTGTAAATCCAAGTACCATACGACGGCCCCTTCAAGCATTATTAACATTTTCTTATGATCTTTTTTGTTTACATTTACGTCGTTTTTTACACCAATCGTCATTTTCCTACTAGACACTATGACAAAGTAGTTGACTTGACTTTGACCAGAATCAATTTCTACACCTTTGATAGGAATATACATTTTATTTCACAATGTATACGTTACGCTCAAGCTTTCATCTTGGTTTCAGACGTTTTATATATACATATGTCGCCGTCTTCTAAGTAGCTGTTAGGTGAATGATTTTAAAGAATCACAACATCCTATCTTTCCTCAACGTTTTTCGGAAGATATCAACACCATGTTGAAAATCAGTTTGTCATTTACGTAAAGATGACCAGTGATGGTGTTGGTAATTACATTTTGGTTCAACGCTGACTATTACTTGAGTGCCTATTGTGCCATCCGATGGTTGATTGATTGATTTTTTGGTGCTTAGTGCCACTTTCGGCAATATTTCAGCTCTATCATAGGGACCAGTTTTAGTGGTGGGAGAAGCCGGAGTACCCAGAGAGAACCACCGACCATGGGCAAGCAACTGGTAAGCTGCGAGTCGAGTGCACCTTTTTGTAATTTACAAAACTGGGCGCGAACCCACGCCGTATTGGTGATAGGTTTGTATGAGTTGTTAGGTAATCTACCTATCTCATTGAGCCATCCGGGCCCTCCTTCCCATGGCCTTGTGTACTGTCTAACGTTTCAATAATGGTTAGGGAAATCAGGTTTCTATTCATAAAACTAGTATATTGTTTCACGTTAGGAAGAATTCATATATCGTCCATACATTTCAAGATTACTCAGTTATTTGTGCATGGCTGTATCATTTTAAACAAACGTAGCAGGCACTTGCATGACCGCAACATTTCACTAAACCAGGACATTTGTACTGATCAATCAAGTTTAAAAAAACAGGCCTTAGAATGGAATCTCCACGAAAAAAGAAAGAGAGGTAGACCAAAGAACTCATGACGCAGAGGTGTTACCTCAGAGCTGCAGGTCGTAAATACAACATGTGGAGAGGCAAAGAGGAAAGCCCAAGACAGGACGAGGTGGAAAGATACTGTGGTTGCCCTATGTCCTCTTGGGATGAAGTGGAATACGACAAGTAAGCAATCAAGTTTAACCCCACCATTTTGCCAAGTTATTAGAGTGAGTGGTCATGCATATGTGTACATGTGTGTGTACATGTATGCTAAGGTTATCGACTTTGCACCTGTTTTTGATATACCGATTGAACATGTTGAATTGTGACACTGTTCCATTTTTCTTCTTCATGTTAATATGTTGTACTCTCACCTTGACAATGAAACAACAATATAAAAGAAAAGGAATAACACTGAGAACAAATTGACATTTCTGACTTTGATAAAGAGGACATGTGTTTGTCATAATTAGGACTATTTAAGGTGTAGTGCTAATTTATTAAACACGTCAATATACATTGGGTTTTTCCTACTGCGTTCAATAGTATTTAACACTTGTAATCAGAACGGTAATTATGTCATCAGATCTAAGCTAGCAATCAATTTTACGATGAGGATAATGTCAGTTTAATGTAATGTCAAAATACCTCATAGAGTGAAGACTACGATAACATTGCAATCTGGAAAAACCAATAAAACCAGAAACAGTACAATTCAATTACAATCTAGGTTGAAGAAATAGGCGGACTATAGCAAGACTCGATAACCGACAATAGGACATTGGACAAAACACAATAAAAAGAGGTAAAACAAATAAAAATCAACATGAATAAACACAAAACCAACGATGATCAAACCGGTGTCATACAGTAAACCTTCCCCCATTGTAGATTAACCCCCCGGAAGATTAACTATATAGTAAACCTTCCCCCATGGGGGAATGTTTACTATATAGTATTTATTCCGCATAGTAAACCTTCCTACTTACTCAAATACTGCAAAAAGGCTCCGTACATTTTTTTTTACCTTTTAATCATAACCGGATATAATTAATGGTATATAGCAATTAAAATTAACACGATTTAGGTGCTAAATTCCGAATCAATAGTAATTATCCAGATTAAGGGGGAACATTTACTATATAGCAAAATATCCAGAGGGATGATTACCTATGGAAGGGGGG
Organism: Gigantidas platifrons; assembly: GCA_002080005.1. Classification (NCBI taxonomy): domain Eukaryota; kingdom Metazoa; phylum Mollusca; class Bivalvia; order Mytilida; family Modiolidae; genus Gigantidas; species Gigantidas platifrons. The sequence goes on along the minus strand of MJUT01049468.1, from coordinate 151,683 downwards.
TTGTTTGCAATATAGTAAATTTTCCCCCGGGGAATATTTACTATATAGTAAAATATCCGGAGGGAAGGTTTACTATATAGCAAATATTCCGAGTGGAATGTTTACTCCGGGGGAAGGTTTGCTATGCGGAAGGTTTACTATACGACACTGGAACCAAAACTGGGGTTGAACACCTATGTACATGAAGGGTAGCAGATCATGTTCCAACATGAACTAATTAGTGTCGTAAATGATGTAATAGAGACTAAAATAGATAAATATTGTGCATTAAACATTCCGAGTCATGTGTGAGGCAACCACTGTGCGTTGATCAATAAACACATGAAAAAGACCACTTTACCGTCCAAGTAAAGATTTCAATTTTAACTTTCGTGAGTTCCCGTGTAAACAGTTTCCTCGTTGGAGGTAATCCTCTGTTCCGAATATCCAGATAGGAAGCACATACTAATAACACAGGTACCACAGAAAGAAATTTACGTACACAAATACAATCTATATAGACAAAATCAATAGGGGAAACATAAAACAAACAAAAAATAAAATAAATAAAAAAAGAGAAAAACACGAAATTCACAATATAGTGATAGCAGGCAGATTGAATCAGCATATGGTGCTCCATAAAATGATTGTACGCGTAATAAAATGATTACACAATCAATAATCACCAATTACCAATAAACAACAGTACTCAAAAGCACAAACATATGGGTACTGTAATTACAAACATTTAATTGATTGATTGATGTTTAACGACGACTCTAGAAATATTTCAGCTATGTCGTGACGTGAGCAAATTTTATATACCAACTTTGGCACCTACAAGACCTTTAGAATAAAACATACTTACCTATAAAGCAATTGAGTTATATGTACAAATAAAAGAAACATGACAAGGATAAAACTATATCTGTAAAACGTATGTTATCTAACTATATATATTTTTGTATATAAATTTATAAACATTTGGGAACAAAGCATATAAACATATAATTACCTATAGCATAAACATTTGAATGTTAATAACACAGGATGTAGGACTTATATCAACAAAGAAGAATTAACAATATTTAAAAAAAAAAAACAAAAAAAAAACAAAACAAAAACGAAATAGCTTAATTGAAAATTCTACTACCTGGTTATAACAAATGTAGAATAATAAAAATAGAAACGTATTGAATAAGTTTATGATAAACGTGTTAAAACTAGGTAATATCTGAATAACAAGTAGAAACAAAAAGTTTTATGTAGGAGGTCTTACGTCTTTACGCTATTTGTCGTTACAGCGTATACACGCTATAACGTATAATGGTGTCTAACATCTATTGTATTCTTTGTTTTCTTTGTCTTCGTCTTGTGTCTTGTGTGCCCGATGTTGCCAATTTCTCTGGATTGTCCGTTCTTATTGACCTCTTCGGTATCTCTAACGTTTATATATAATATTTGAACATTGTGATCAGATCAAAAATATATTCTGCAATAGAAGCAAGTCACAATTAACTCGCAAATCAATATTGTTTCATCCACAATGTGTTGTGAAAGTTTATAGACAACTCAATACATACTCATGTATTTTTGTTCATCACAAAAGGATAATTGTACAGTATGTCTTTAAATTAAATATATGGTTAAGAGTTAATATGGCTTTTAACACCAAGGTCAACAATATTTCAGTTAAATTGTGGAGATCAGCTTTATTGGTGGAGGAAACCGGAGTACCTGGTGATATTACGAGGAAACCGGAGTACCTGGTGATATTACGAGGAAACCGGAGTACCTGGTGAAATTACGAATACCGAATAAATACAAAGATTAAACACGCTATGAATCACATATTATCTAATAAAGACTTTTTTTTTTTTTTTTTTAAATGTGAGTATATTTTGCGTATAGTTGACATCTCACGGACAATTATGTTTTAGTGGGGTTCGTGTGACTCGATCTTTAGTTTTATGTGTATTTTTGATCGTTGTTTGTCCTTTTGTACTTTTTCTTATGGCAATTGCGTTGTCTGTTCTTCTTTGATTTACATATTTTGATTACCCATTTGGTATCTCCAAATTCTTTTTAGAAGTGTTTTATCCCAAATTCGGTTACCTTTTTTATGTAAATGTAAATATGGTTTTCCCACTCTGGTGCGGACGTACTGAGAACAAATGACAGTGGAAACAAGCCATTACCCCAGATTAACATATCAAGAACATATTTAATTAGATATTTGATGGAAACAACATGGTATCAAAAGTAGTACAATGTAATAATAATATAATCATAAATATAGTACATGAAGAATGTTACTTTATGTTATACTCAGAATTACCATTCAGGTAGTCATGAACGTTAAATAAAAAAAGCAATATCCATCTTCTAACATAATTTAGTTTAGAGACACATATCGAATAAAATTACCCACAGTAACAAAAAACAAACAAACACAAATTAATTTAAACAAATAAAAAAAAAAAAAAAGGAAAAAAAAAGATAGATAGACACAGGACATGCAGAAGGAATTAGCATCGCCCAAACGTCAGTCAGTTGCTGCACACCTAATGTATTTGCTATACATCGGATACATGCAACGGAAATTAAAGATCAGTCTATGTTAAAGATGTGATTTTCATTTTTTCTGTTATATAGAGACATGTCGATGTTGCGTAAAACAAATATGTTCCTGGTGGCATATATCAGAGCAGATTTAACGAGATATATATATATTTACTTTATCTATGTCAATTATTCTAGAGCATACATTTTAATGAGGTTTATTTTGCTCTGTAACCATTAGGAAAGTGACAGATGATGTAGAAAGTCACTTCTGAACCAATTTTCTCATATATTCCATCTTTTGTCACAATGTAAAAGTTTATTTTGTCAAACAACTAGGAAAGTCAGAATGTACTGTTGTTACTCTATAAGATAACAGATGACAACCAACAGGACATTCACGTCGTGTTTATCAATAAGGTGACCGAACATATTATATGAATATGAGGTGGGCTATCGATACTTAACAATATATCAAATACTATTAATCTTACATTTTTTGTAAATCTGCATCACATACAATATTATATGCATATATGGAGATCTGAAATAAATAAACAAATACACCAAAATACAATGTAATTAGTAAAGATTTTTGTTTGTATTTGTGTTGTTCTACATTTTAACCTTGGTTTTAATTATTTTAATATATTAACAAACATGTGCATGGAGCATTCATCTTGTTTATCTATAATTATTTGACAACGACAGAATGAGAAAAGTAGAGGCTAACGAAAATAGGCAACATGTAGCATACTAATAAAACGGAACACAAAAAGATGCCACACTTTCGGGACATTTCTAAATCGTAGAAAGAGGCAAATAGATACACGTAACAAAAATACATGATCGCTCACGCTCCTGTTGTTTGGCTAGGTGCAGGTACTTCAATAAAACGTGGCGAGGGTAAAGTAGTTTTATGGACCCACATTATTGCTTTGTCTATGTATGAGTACATACATACCATGAGAGTACGGATTTGTCTTTGTTGTATTTGTTAGGTAGATTGTTAGGACAAATGGACAAACAACAATCTACAAAACACTACACAGAAAACTAAGTATTCAACATCACCAATGGCTTTCGATCATATTGATTGTTGAATGATATTTAATTTAATTTATTCGATGTTCAAATATAAAGTGGGAAACATATATTCCGTTTGTTATAGTCACAATCTTATCTCGTCCGCATAGGGTTTTTGACAAGAGTAATACGACGGGTGCCACTAGTGGTGCAGGAACCGCTTTCAATTTCCGAGCACCTGAATTCAACCCGATATTTAGTGGGGCTCGTATTGCTCATATCTTTAGTTTTATGTGTTGTGGATAGTAGATCATTCATTGTCATTTTTTTTCATTTTTTCTTGTGGGGATATTTTTGAATGTTATTCTGATTACTTCTTTGGTATCTTCAAACTCCTTTTTATTGGTGTTATCGCTTTCAGCTTTATATCAGCAATATCATGATAATCATCTTTAATTTAATACGTTAGTAACACCCAGACAATTATGTCGAACTGACCACTGAACCTTTCTGTCATTCTGGAGCTGTGTTTCAGATAACCCTCCTCATTACTGACAAATTGACCCTTATAAAAAAAAGACAAGAGGAGGGAGAGAGCTTAGATACATACTAACTTATATCATGTTTGCTGAGGTTAAGAAGAACGACCAGCATCAATGATGTTGTTTGTCAACTAACCCACATTAGAAAGAGAACAAAGAGCGGAATGTTAATTAGATCCTTCTATTAATTCAGAGGAATGTAGACATCTAAAATAAAAGATGAAGTGTAACTAGTATTCTACTGACAAAATATTTTACAATGCGATACGAATACAATAAAAATCATATCAATATATTCATAATTATATATAAACAGATGTAGAATACCAAATATTGGTTTAAATATTGCATGTTGATTTCTGGGTACTTCCGAAGTTTTACAGGGCTCAGACCCACAGAGCTGTTCATTGGGACCCCTGTTGGTGGATAGGGGAGCACTCTCCATGTGGGGTTGTCAGGTTAAAAATACGGAAAGCCTGACCGTGGGTTATAATGGATAACGTGTTTGGACAGTGTTGCGCACCCTACAAACTAAATACCTCTTTTGTAAATTTCGAGAAAAAAGCAGGCGCATTGTGGCTGCTACAAACAATTAGATTTATAGTCCTTATCAAACTCTGCATACCTTTGTCAGTGGCAGTCAGAGGTCATTGATTCGGTTGACACATCCCTATCCTCATTTTGATGTGCATGTAGTTAATTGTTTTATATATATATATATATATACACGTCTGAAAATTAAACCAAACAGTGTTAGAATTAGATTTTGAAGCTGCCAAATTTTTGTTCTTCCCTCGACGGGGTTTGAACTCACACCATTGTTACACTGCAGCACCATTCGCTTAGCCT